>JAFELO010000262.1:643429-657974 GCA_017140195.1 Eumaeus atala | reverse complement strand
AATATATCACAAATACTTTTCTTGTTAGTTATGTAATAAAGGAAATTCAAAACATACCTACTTTAAATTAATTTGCTCAATTTATCTAAGTACTGTTTGTTAAGTTAAAAGCAATTATATTGTTAATAAATAACCTATATGACTATATGACTTGCTCAAACCAAGATGCAACCTGCATCTTGGTTTGAGCAGACAATCTCCTGAGTGTTAATTAACATTAACAATCGCTTCAGTACTCTAAAGTATCATAAAACCAATAACAACTTCCGTTTTAAGTACTTTCATTATTAGCGGGAATTTTTAAATTACCAACTCAAAGAAAATTACCAACCCATAGGCATAGCATGATCAGTGTGATGCACGTAGTGCGAGGGATAGTCGTAGCGGTAGTAGCGCGCGTAGGGATCGTGCGCGTGCGGCGTGTAGTAGGCGGGGCCGTACGGCGCGTAGAGCGGCGCGTAGCCGTAGCCGTCCCACACTCCCGCGCCGTACTGCGCTCGCCCGTACTCGTAGTTGCAGCAGTCCATAGCGCGACCACTACGCAGCCGGCAGCGCATTCGGCCATGCTCGCCCGCGCGCACTCAAAGGCATCTCACTTGTTTTCGTTTACTCTTCTTAATTCATACTTTGGCATTACAATTATTTGTCAGAAACATCACATTAGCAACGTGCTTTCAAACAAAAAAAGTTTCAACAAACTTGCAGTCGCAGATACGTAGAGATCGTAGTTTCGCGGTAAACGAGCGCGGTTGCGACGTTGGTTAGCGAAAAGAGGTCGTTCGAGTTTGCCGGCGTCGGCGAGATATTGAGTGTGGGTGCGGGACGCGGGGCGCGGGAGGCGACGCCCGCTCGCCGGCGGCTCGGCGCAGCGCGGCGCTCGACAGACGCCGACTGAAGGCGCGGAATCGATACGTGCCCGCGCCCGCACTACCTACCTACCCGCGCCCGTATTGCGCGCGAACTTTGTCTTCACCAAATTTTATATTTAGAATGGTGAAACAATTGATCAATACTTTGCACTATTAATTAGTATACACTTTCGCCATTTACTAAAAATAATTTATCGATTTCGTTTATTTCAAAACCGCTTTCGCTCTTTTGAATAGTTTGTAAACTGTCGCCCCGCATTCAAATGAACATGCATTTCGAATGTTAAACTTTGAATATTTTGCAAAAAAAAAATTTTATGCGACATTTTATTTTCCAAATTATCAAAGTATGGGTTGGGTTTTGTAATCTTAAAACTAGGACTGTAGCTAGAGGTTGAGCAAAGTTTTATCGAATTCCACGTAGGCAGGCGACAGTGACCCAAATCGCGCGTTGCGGCTCACGACGCACCTCCGTCCTTTAGCCGCAGACGCCGCGGGTGCGATACACATTATGGGACCATTATAATTAGAACGCTATGACTCGTATCGACGATTTAATTTGTAATTAATCATGATTGTTCTGTGAAACATGATCTGTAAATATTCACATAAATTAATATTGCATGGTTAGTAGTTGGTCACTACTAAGAAATTTTAGGACTGACTAAGAACAGACACGCTAACATGACGCAACATTTCTAACTTACTATTTGCTTATCTTAAACGTAAATATCAAAACATATGGTGTAGATTTAAACTGCGTGTAAGAACACTGTTAGTCTTAAATCTTTTCCTCTTGATAAACATTTTAAAAGACGAAATATCTTTTCTTTTCACGTCCAACCCCTCTGAAAAGGAGTGCAGAAATAGCGACGAATATAAAAATAAGGCACTCTCTCATTAACGTGTAGAACATTGGGACGTAAGAGATTTGACATAAGTTACCCCTCAGTCACTACTCGGTTGGGATAAGTAGCGGCTGGGGGTACGCTTCTAGATGACAATGTTTTTGTTCGTTTTTTTTTTTTTAGTTTTTAGCAGAATTTAGAATAGGTATTTGTCAAAATATATGTTAGATGTTATTTGGAAATAAAAATCCACATAATTCACTTTCATGTTCTTTTTGTTTGTATCAAATTTGAAATTACTTTGAAGTTTTTTTAATATGTATGCACACGTAGTAAGACGTAGTGCCATGTTGCATTAAAGCGGAATTGGGCCGGCACGACCGGGGTGGTGCCTCACTCACACGTGACTCCGTCGTAAAGTGACATCATCGGTGTGAGTATTCGTGCAGTTTGCGAGTAGACCGTGATCCATTGGGGGGGAGGAGTAAAGGAGGGCAATACGTCGGCATAGAAATTATGTGGATGTTCATTGGCGTTGGTAGTCGTAAAAACGCTCCAATTGCTAGTTAGCCCCCCATACTAACTAAAAAACAAAAATACTAATAGTAATGCGGATAGGATATGTACCTACGTTCTACAACAGTACAACAGTAGATACTAAATTACAGTTAATTTCGATCTTACCAAAATATAAGAATCCATACATTTTCTTACAGTAATTCTTTTTACTCACTCTGCAGATTCTCAGTCCATCCGTGATCATGCTGTACAGCTTCTGAAACGTCGGGCTAGTTAAATAATTAAACAAACCGCGATAAAATCTATGAAAGTAGTTTTATTGCAATGAGTGACATTCGTGTAAACTTAAGTAATTCTTTTTAGCGCTGCATATTGCTTCTGCGCGGACAATTGTCTATATGTTGCCTGTGCGTGTTTAGTTTTGCCTTAATAGTAAAGTGTGTAATAGCAGAAAACTTTTGAGTGTCCGATGTAGATGCCTATGGGTGTCCGCATTCACATGGCACGAGAGACGAGTACTTCAAAGCGCTCGAAACCGTTCGGCGTAGCCATCACCTCACGCTGACATTAAATAATAAAATCTTTCACACTTTGTCCTTTCATTTTCATAAGTATAGGGGATCTATACCTGCCTCGGTATTTCCGATATGAATATACCATACCTAGTCCTTAAAAGGCCGGCAACGCGTCTGAACGACGCCTAGTCTTGCAAACGGGCGGTGGTAGTCACTAACCTCCCGCTCGTTTGCTCCCTATCTCATAAAAAAAAATGTAGAGGCCAAACAAGCAATCAAAGAATTTTGTTGGCTACTGGTGTAGGTAGATACAGGCCTTCTCCACTGTTTCGATTGTTGTTCTGTTTCTGGCGTAAAGTAATGTGCCCATGTTTGGTCCACTGTAAAAAAACCGATCTAAAAAATTATCTGCATCGCCTTCAAATGACTCCAGTCACGTGAAATATTCAATCACGTCCCTGGAATAAGAAGACTCGCAGACCAAGGTGTCTGGAAAACCAAATCGTTGGCTATGATGTTTTTAGTTTGCTCATAAGAGATGCCTATAATCTCGGCTATCTCTCTCATTTTTAGTCTGCGGTCTCCCATAATTAAATCAGGTACTTTTTAACATTTTCGTCGGTAGTGGAAATCGAAGGCCTTCCAGAGCGGGGTTCATCTTTCACACTCTCTCTACCCGCTTGAATTCTGCTATCTATTTTTGACGGATGAATAAGACAGAACAGAATCTCCTAAAGTACTGACCATATCATCATGAGTGGCTTTCGGTGATAGCCCTTTCTTATGGAGGTACTTAATGACGGCACGCCGCCTGCTCGATTTGTTCCATTTGCAGGAACTATGTCCGATAGCTTTGTTAGAAAAATTATAAAATCACAACTAATTATCGCACACGTTTCGAACTTCACACATAACTTAACTAGGCTGAAGTGAGCATTGTTTATGTGGGTAGATTCAATTCTTAGAATTGATTGAATCCGTGTTAGGCCGAGTACTTTTCGATCCACCCTCATATCTACATCCTTGCCCTCTCCATCCAAACGCTACGAATAGACACTATGCGGCAGTATAGTCTTTGTGCCGACCAAATCAACTGCAGTGCATTATTAACAGTTGCCATACCACTTAATACCTTCCTCGGCAACTTCACACAGTCCAACAAGTCGGAATCGGACTTGTTGGACTGTGATCGTTATCATCGATCGAGAACACTAAAAGGGCTCGACGCTCACGGAGTCGCGGATAAGTACTTGTTCATTAAATTAGTCTAAAAGGCCATTAATTGAAGAACTTTTAGTACATTTACGCTCAGAGTTGAGTAGACAGTTCTTATGTATATATATATATGAAAGAATATGGACAAATGAGTTGTAGACTCATTTGTCATATGCATATACATGCCACCGACGCCCATCGACATCCGGATAATTTATGCCGGGGAAAAGGAAGCGCTCGTCTTTTCGCCTCCATAGGGCCACCGAAGACGGATGACCGCTTAGCTTAGCTTAAGTAAGGAGGTACTCCCTGATTGTGTCCCGCTAAATCGGTTTATGTGAGCGAGAGGTACCTCCCCGGTCGTGCCGACCCAATTCCGTTGCATACGAGGATGCAGTGTCGTGCACCATGCATAGCACTACCTCCTCCTATGCGACGTGGCACTACCTCCTCCTAAATAATTAATATATTATTGAATAATGCATACCTTTGTGTTGCTAGCCCTTGTATCATTAATATCGATTAGTGTAGCGGAGCGTTAACTAGCTGTCCTGTCATACTGTACACAACACTGCTAGTGGCGGCTCCTGACAGCGCCAAGCAGCCGAGCATCACTATCGCACGAACGTTGCATAACGTACTGGAGGCTCCACTATTATTATTATTATTATGTACACATAATAATAATAATAGACCATGACATATAAATTCAGATAAGAATAATTTAAGTATTTGACGTAAGCACGTGCTTATATTATAATTCGTACCTCTCTGGAAGAAAATAAAAAATAATAAATTCAAACAATGTAATATCATATATAGTTATTTTGAATACTTTACGAAGAGTAAGAATTTTTTTTATTAAATAAATCAGGAATTGTGTGTGTACATTTTTCTTCTGTGAATCCATGTTCTAATCGCATAATCTACTATGCCTCCTTAATATCTAATTTCATTATTCCCTAATTTCCTTTAACTTTAAGTGGTTGACAGTGTGCTTATGTCTTCTTAATGTGATTTAGTTTCAGTTAATAAATAAAAAATGTATGTCATTGCAAATAATCACCTGGATAAAGTTTTTCTATTTCTAATTATGTCTCATGAGCACCGACCACTCATTCGACATAACATTCATACTTTTATCTGATGTGCTACTAGGCATAGGCTCGGGCGTATCAGTACGCGGTGAAAGCCGTTAAATATCAACAAAATAATAAGAACTTTTTTTAATCAATAAATTTGTATAAATAGTATATAGAGTATACTTTTTATTTTTGTTATAATATGAGTTTCCATCAAGAAGTGACAATACACTCCATCAACTATAAAATAATAAGAATAATAATAATAATTAAGTACATAATTTAGATGTGGCAGAGGTGACACTGCAACTTCGCATGAGTCTGTGGTGTGTTGCATTAGAGGCCTGCGCGACCGGGGAATTACCCCTTGACCACACGACACCGTCTTAAAGTGAGAGCTGTACTATCGCGTCGTACCGTTTGTGAGTAGCCGATGGTCCATATGAGGGTTGCCGGAATAGCGGCACTCATCAGGATGACTCTGGGCGTCGGTATTTGTCACGAATTTCTCTCGAATGTTATGAAACAGCTCCGTAATATGTGGGTTCAGTCCCATGCGATATGAGAAAGTTTCTCAATTTGCATGCTTTTTATGCACTGTCAATGTTATTCTGTGCACAACAACGAGAGCGACATATGTACCAGTGCTAATAATATAGTACATATACACATATTATTTACGCGGGGAAGACAGCGAGACCGCATATCTCCACGTAACACTTACACACGTCAAATACTTTATACGCGAATATTTATGTTTATATTGTTAACGGACTTCGACTCTTTTATTTAGTATATAGCGAAAACGTGCAATCGGAGTCTTTCAATGGCTACCGACGCCCATGAACATCAGCATAATTATGCCGATGCGCTGCCCTCCTTTACACCTCCCCCACCAAGGGGCCACCGGCTAATCACAAGGCCCACGAAACGCGACGCCGTAGGTGTCACTTTACGGCGGTATCAAGTGAGCGAGAGGTGCCTCCCTGATCGTGCCGGCCCAATTACGTTGCATAGGAGGATGCAGTGTCATGCACCATGCATGGCACTACCTCCTCCTATACAGCATGGCACTACCAGTAACAAAACTCATTCTTTTTTGTTCATTCGCGGATCAGTTTTTCGTTCATGAACCGATTTTTTTTTTAATGGAGATATTCTGAGGGTGGTACTATGTTGTGGATGGCATCCCAGAGCGTCTCGAATAGTAGGTGCGAATAGTTTGTTCGTTAATTTAGTGAAGTAGTCGATCTAATTGTTCGTTAATTTAGTGAAGTAGTAATCTAGTCGAAAACAGCCAGGGAAACCACACAGTTGACGACAGCGTTGGGTGTTGAGCTCCACTTTTATTGGTATGATTATTGCATCAACTGATTCTAAAACTGAAAAACAAATTCAATGCAAAAAGCCGACTTTAAAACACCACAATAAAATGATAAAATAAATTCAATTGAACATTTTATGTAACTTTTTTTTTAGTGTGGTGTTTTGAAGCTGGATTGATTTTTTTGTAAAAATTTAATTTATAGTATTTTTAAACTCAATTTAACAAATATGTTACGACATTATTGTATTAACGTTTAGTTTATTGTTTCGTATAACATGAATATATTGTGATTTTTTTATAGGAAAAAGGGGGAAAACGAGCAATTGGAGAATTTTGTTGACCACCGACATTCGCTTGATTTTTACGCTGACGTGTTGCACTCCTGATGCGTTGTCCCCATTGGGGGGGGGGGTTTAATAGGATGCATGACGTACTGTTATGCATGGTGCATAATCTTCCCAGGTCGTGAGAGTAATCAATATAAAAAAATATAAAAAATCATTTTGTTTATCTTATAAGAGTAGGCCAGCCCGGCTTCGCTCGTATATATCACGAAACATGGCAAAATTCATTGATTTACAAAAACATAAAAAATATTAATTTTAATTTCGGACACGTAAACATTACACATGTCAATGGCATCAAATAAAACTTATGACAGAACAACGCCCGTCGCGACAGCTGGTTAGTTGTCAATGATTTCTACAGCTAAATAAAAATTTACTTTGACACTTTTGCACATTTTGGTTACATTATCGAAGTTTTTTTGATTGATTGATTATTTTAGGTTGATAATTATGAAAACGTTGCTAAAGAGTTTTTCAAATCGGTCCAACAGTTCCGGAGCATATTCAATGCAACAAACAAACTATCTAATCCTTCCTCCTTAAAAGTTTAGTATAGACATAGAAGAAGAGTATAAGTAAAACTATATGAATTTCTTTCTAGCTCAGAAACAAAAATATTAAAATTAATAATTTATACTTACATACTTTCATATAAAATTGCATCCAAATCGTTAGAGCCGCTTACGATCTCCATTGTCCATGACGTATGGATAACATTGAGATGAGGTATCATTAACAGTTTATTGTTCTGGCGCCATATGGCAACTTAATTTAGCCACAATTTGATTTATTCTGTTTATATATATTTATATCGAGAGGGGGAGAGAGAGAGAGAGAGAGAGAGAGAGAGAGAGAGAGAGAGAGAGAGCATACGGAGGCAAACGAACAATCGGAGCCTTTTGATGACGTTCGCATGATTGTAACGCAGAAACGTTGCCCTCCTATCATTCCCCACCCCAAGGGGCAATTTACTGTTGTATTAAACGTACTTAAAATCTAAACACCCATTTGGTTCTTGAAATACTGCGAGCTTTTCGGTTCCTTATACTTGTAAGACCTGTATAACGGAAGGACCAAGCCAAAAGCGTGCTTAAAACGTGTCATCAGGTATGTTGTCAAATGTTTGTAACGGTGAGTAGTCTGAGCGCGGGGCTGCATGCGCCTATACACATCCGCACATCCAAACATAATATGCAAAAATTTTCCTCTACCCAATCTTCCCATCCAACGAGCAATCGCGACTCTTAACACACGACAGCATGGCCATTTAGATTGATGGAATTATTTGGATCCTAGGTATTATTTAGGTCAGTAATTAGTTATTGTAACTTGTGCATACATAATGTTGAACTTACGACAATCCGGGAACCTAACATGTAGAAGGCAGGTAGGAACTATTATTTTGTAGCAATTGACAATTTTATCTATTTAAGTACCAAAATTGTTGTGTCTTTTATGTATCTTTAGTAGGAGGTCATGCATTGCGTCATGGTCATGTATTGCGGCGTAATTGGGCCGGCTCGACCGGCGAGGTGCCTCTAGCGCACTTAATAGCACCGTAAACTGTCATTTTCCGTGTCGCGTTTCGTGCTGGTCGTGGGTAGCCTGTTGCCCATTGGAGCGCAGGTGGAAAGAACTACTACTTTAACACCCCCCCCCTCCCCCACCTCTAAAGTATAAAAAATATGTAAAAACTTGCAAGAAATCATAAAATGTTCTCCACATAGATATTTACCAAAGAAGCTACACGTATTTAATATTTTTAAGAGTTTAGTACAATTTAAATTAATTTTTAAATTGTAGAATTACAATTTGCATTCAATTCTATGGTAGTTAGGTACTTTTAATAATAAAGTGAAAATATTTCATTTGTTGATATGTGATCGGGTGTTATACGAGTACTTCGCGCCTAGTAAAAGTAAAACTATTATTCATTTGCAGTTTTATACTCGTATTTTACAGTCACATCAATGGATGACCCATTTTAGGGGAGGAGGGAAGGAGGGCTGTGTGAAAGTAATGATGCGGATGTCTATGGGCGGCGGTAGTCATCATAGAGCTACGATTTCTCGTTTTACCTCGTATACTATAAAAAATTACAATATGGAATACTTCGATAGATCCTATTTCATGTTAAAATTGTTCTTTTATATAGAATAGGGGAGCAAACAAATAGGGGGGATAATGGACGCCCCCCCCCCCCAATGAGCCACTGGCTACTCACAAACCGCTTGAAATGCGACACTGGAGATGTCACACCATGCGGCATGGAAACAATTTTTAAAGTAGTCATAAAATCGGCTTGGAAATTCTCCTTAGATGCAGAATATATACCTAAATCGAACTTCCTGATTAACTGTACCATTACCTGCGATCAACTGTACCATTACCTGCGATCAACTGTACCATTACCTGCGATCGTTCAATTTTACTCGTAATTAAAATTACAAATATTTGCCTAAATTATTGAACATACATGCTCTTTACAAACAATAGAAATTGAATTATTAATAAAAAAAAAACTTTAATATTCAAGGCATACTTCTTTTTCTAATGTTTAATATAAGAATCATATCAGGCAATTGGGAGTATATTGCTACATCCGCTGTAAAGGCAGTGCAAGCATAAGTTTGGTAGATAAGTATAGCAGTCGGGCGGGTTATGATGCAGATTGCGGCGAATCAATAGGGCGCCTCGGCCACTGACGGCGGATGACGATCAATATCGTCCCAGCGGAGCTGTCTCCGTATTAAGGGGCTTCCTCGAACGCCTTTAAACACATTCACTACCTATATACGCTGTGTAGATAACTTTATGTTCATGTTGAATAGTAAAAGATTTCATTGCAAACACATCTGCACTTATTGAGAAACAAAGTCCCTAGAATCTGTGTCCGTCTACTCTCATACTTGAGACGTTCTCAAAATCTACAGTACGTATTTTCTCAAGCGGTTTTTACCTATGGACAGAGCGACTCCCGAAGGTTTTAATGTTTAATTTGCTTAAGTGCCAAACTAGACTCCCTTATTCACGGGTGCAGACGGGGCGAATCACTAGTCTATAGGTACATAAAATTGAAACTGGTATCCCGTGTTCTTTACAGGAGAAATATGTGGGAAAGTTACAAGAGCATTTGATGTGGACTTTATAGGGTCAACTGTTATAGCAATAATAGAATAAAGAAATCCATAGCTAATGTTTTTGTTTAAGTATTTTTATAATATACTAGCAGTCCGTCCCGGCTTAGCACGGATATTCCACGAACCATGGCAAGAACTAATTAATTCACAAAAATATAAAAATTATACATTCATTGTAATGATGATTCAATGTCATGGTATTGAGAACAATTTAAATTTATGATAGAACAACGTCTGTTGTGTGGGACTCAGGACAGATAGTTCTCACTTACTTTTTTCAGCGAAATAAGGGTTTATTTAAGGGCTACATTATCGAAGTTTCATAGTGATCAAAACGTTTAAGAAAATGTTATATAGCGTATATTCATCACAGAATATGTAGAATTCTAATAGAAAAATAATTTATCAGATCCGCCTAGTAGTTTCTGAGTCTATTCACTGCAATTAAACAAACAATCAAATATTTTCTCTTTATTATATTAGTATAGGTTTGTGTAGGTTATGTACGTGCATCAAACAGAAACTACTAACTAAATTTGACGCAATTGTCACAATTGTCTAAGTCAGGACTTGGTTGGATGGGCGTCGATACTCGGAAGTCGTCAAAAGGCATATAACTTATTAAAGCATAGTACAAATGCTTTAATAAGTTATGTTAAATTGTTTGGACTCTCAGCGCCACTTGTAGAGAAAGGCGCGCAAGACTTGAAGTTATGCGACGTCGCGTCATCGTGAAAAATTAGACGTATTTATAGACACATTAACATTAAGATTACCGCATATCTATCATATCCTTCATCGCCGATTGTTTCAAGAATCTGCACCTGTGGATTGGAAATTCGATACGAAGATACGCACCCCTTCCTTGCGCTGGGTGGACGGCGCGTATGCTACTGGGACGACGCTTTTTCCAAAAGAAAACGCATTTGGACAAGGCGTGGACATCCGAACGAGATTATACGCAAGCGTTTCGGTACGGACAGCTATCCTGTCCAAAATCCTACCGAATCATTAATGCCGAATCAAAGCGAACGTTTTTGATTCCTGCCTGGAAGAGCAGTCTATTAATTTATTATTTATAGTTGATGGAGTGAATTTCCATCAAGAAGTGACGTATTGTCACATTATAACTTAAATAAAAACTAAACCTTTTTATACTATTTCCACAAATTTATTGATTTAAAATACATATATTAATCCTAATATATGTATTCTACTCAGTAATATATATATATATATAATTTTTTTATTTTTTTTAATCAATAAATTTGTGGAAATAGTATATAAAATATATTTTTATTTAAGTTACCATTTCTTATTTTCCTGTGTCAAGTTTCTTAACATAAATCACGCGTCAAAGCGTAAAAGATTTTTAAGAAAACTTTGTGAAAATTGCCTTAGAGCAAAATCATACTGTTGTGACATCCGTTTTCGGACCGTGTCGCAGGTGCAGGTCGCAGGTGCAATGTTTTAGGGACTCCAAATCATCATGGTGTTAGAGCAAGCTGCACTCTCTAAAACAAATACATAATTCATAATCCAGCGGAGTACGGTCGAGACTAGACGCGGGGTAGTCATCAGCTCTGATCAAGTCCGGAAAGTTCGTTTTAAACAAGATTGGGTGGATCGAGCTTTATGATCTTGTCCCGAGTGTCCCCGGAAAGACCGATGTTTTTTACCTTTTTCACAAAAAATATGGCTCTTGTCATTCCTTCATAACGAATACCCCCACCAAACCATCACAGAAGTCGGATAGTGCCCACGTTACACTCTTTCGACTAATTGTAATAGTATTTTGGCCAGGCTAAGTATATAACCGAAATAACACTCACTAATACACAATAACAAATTAACTTCCTTTAAGAGAGGGCTAAGGGTGCGTTTTTTGGGATGGCGGGCGCTACTAGTTATCGATGTCTATTTCTCCATTTCAGTTTTGCCATTTTGATGGTGGTTACTTTATTACAGAAGTCTCTTTCTTGTAAGTCAGTCGGGCAAAAGGCTGTTAAGACAGAGAAAGAGTTCCGTATCTGGTAGTAGACCGTCGTCTTTCTATGAGTAATATCTTTCCCGTGTCCCCCTTACGGTTGTTGCGCAGGATCCACTTCTCGTTTCCAACTATTCGAATTAGAATGCCTTTCTATACTAATTTATTAGCTTAGCACTATAATTGCTTCGTCACCTAAGTCGACTGTTGGTCGCACGTGTTCATGTGGTTCCCACGCACTTATCCTTTTTTATCTTTCCGAGTTGACTCAAGTGCTTCAATATTATTTTCATCTAATGAAAAGATGATAACTGAAAATGAGGGTTTTTTTTAGTTTGACAAAAAAAGATAGGTTATAGAGACTGGAACATCGCTAGACGATGTTTTTATTTCTGTCACGTCAATAAGCTTTACATTACCTATATTACAAATTATTTTGAATATCGACAGTCCCTTATCGTCAGTGAATTTCCAATCCTATAACGATTTTTTTAATGTAGTACTGGGTATGCGTTTGTATTTACACGGCGTCCATCCAAGTGTGTGCAAAAATTGTCACGAGCTTTTTTACGTGTGAGGTATAAACATTTTTACACACGCGTGTGATATATATATATGTTTTTATGATATTTCTCTGTTGTTGACAATATTTTTGGCGACATCGGGACTTGTAGAATCATAGAGATAATATAGATAGAAAAGGAATGCCATATGACGGTAACTAGCCGCCTTGGTGAATACAGAAGGAAGACGTGAAAGCAGTACTACCTTCGCGCATGCTCCTTGAGGAAATAAATTAACAAAAATTTTAAAAATATAATTTTTACTACATTTGCTGTCTCTTTCGACATAAAGCTGCGTTAAAGATTGGCTCCTTTCTCTATGCATATGTGATTCCCGTTACCGTCGGCCGAAACAGGTGTCGCATGACGCCGATGACGCGATCGCGAGAGCAGTAGCTTAGTCCGCCGAAAACAACACAAACAAAAATACCAAGACCCAGGAACGAATTCGCAGTAAAAAGCCAATAGGGCCAGCTAACGACAGTTTTAGTCGGTAGTAGATATCGCTTCACGACCTGAGCCTGACACACCCTTGGGTCGGTTGGATGGTGCGTAAATGCAATTTTTCCTATTAGAAAGAATACTATGTACGCAGCCTCGAACCGATCCGGACGTTGAAACGTTACACATAGTAACACAGTTATAACATATGACTGAGAGAACGAGAAACGCACACATAGCTGACGAAAATGAACCCAGGTTCGTATCCGTAAGATGAGAGCTTACATTGTCTTAGAACAAATACAAACGCGATCCTTAGAGAGCTCAGTAAGTTGAATCCTGGCTACGGCTAACGTTGTTTTCGAGCGCGAATCGAACCCCGCCCATCAGAGGGAGGGGCGAGAAGGCCGACCTCCCCAGACAAGCCAAACAATAAACGAGCTCAATTATCCCTATCCACGCCACCGCATCATAAACGGCATCGTGCGCGCGCCGTCCCACTAGTATAGGGGACCGTCTCCCCCTTTTTGGTCACTATCGGGTACGCCCATAAACAACCCGGTACATCCCATCCCATCTGCGAAAAAAGATGAAGGTCTCTGTCCCCCTATCGTAGCCCTGAGCCAGAAGACACAAATGTCATCGCTAGTCCGATGAACTGTAGAGGCGGCAGCAATAGCGCCGCCAACCATTAGCAGGTCCCTCCGAAAAAAAAATGCATATAAATCGTGATCGGCAGCCCATTTATTTTTATATCGTATGGTATATATGGTATGGTAGTAGTAGTGAGTGAGCGGCATGTCCGCTACAGCGCATGGTTTCTAGACAAATCAAATACATTTTTTTTCTAAAGCGTATTTTATTTTAACATAATTTAAAATATAAATCTTGTAAAATTCAGAATAAAGTTTTCAACAACTCTAAAAGTATAATATAATCCATTGTAAAAATAATTATAAATATTTCAACTATTATCATATAATATCTAATAGGTATAATTAAATATCTGTACACTCCATTGCATATCATTTACCATAGCTGTATGGATGCTCATCCGGTATAAATATTCGATATATTCGAACCTAACAACATAAATTTATGTAGGTAACAGAGAAGTCTCTAACGAAACTTCGATTATAATTATAATTAAAAAATAAACTAAATATTTTAAGATAATTTAATAAATTTAACCTAACATAAAAACAAAAAATGTTCAAACAAATTGGCACCATTGTAACCAACAAATATCAAATATATTGAAAATATCACTAACATCATACGCCTGTAGGGGACGTACGGGGAGCTATAAGATAATGCTGCTGTCAGCAATACTTTAATAAATTTTAAAAATAAAATCCCCAATAAACGAAATAATTCTTATAAAATATATATTTTGTATCCTCTACACACGACTTATAATTTAAAACACAATCAATTAATATTTAACAAGTTCCCCTCTATATTGCATATTCAAATACTGTTTGTATATCCATAAGACAACCAATAAGATAAATTACACTTAAATACAAATTCTTAATAAAATTTCAATATAAAATACAAACAATTATTATTTATATTAAGATTACTATACACAGACAATAAGTCCCATATTATTATCACTAATTTCGTAGATGATGTAAAAAGTTTGATGTGAAAATAAATACTGATGTAATTAGTGTCCTTACCAGCTTG
>JAFELO010000262.1:626116-643343 GCA_017140195.1 Eumaeus atala | reverse complement strand
CCAGTAATAACTTAATGATATTTTAAATTAATATGTTACACTATCTCAAAATTGTTTCGTTTTAATAATAGCTTTTAAACTAAGTGGCATATGTGTAATTTCAAGTTTAAGTCATAACAAATATAATCCTGTAAGAAACTTAAAAAAAGAACTTTACAACTATTTTAAAGTTTATAATAATTATACTTGTTATAAATATAAACACAAAAAATTATTTGAAATTTAAAGGAGATCTAATTGGCCCTGCAACAGCAAGGTAAAAAAAGTATATTTATATACATTATCAATAATTATACTAACTATACTATTTATTATAGTTAGGCATTAGTTATATTTAGTGGCATCCAATTTTTTAAATATTGGAAGTGTAAATTACATGTAAAAAATATTCAAGGCACAAGTTATTTCAATTGATTGAATGAATAAGGCACATTTTGCACACATCAATTTCTCTGGCCATGGCTCGTCCACATGTGCTCTTTAAAAGTTTCTCTCATAGTAAATGATCTCGGACACAGATAGCAACATAGTCTGTTAGTAAGATCAGAGTGCATTAACCTCACATGGTACTTTAAGGCGGACTGGTTGGAATATTTCATTCCACAGTGTGGACAATCTCCACAAATGGCAGCATGATTTGATTGTTGATGTGTAATAGTTTGAGATGTAGATGCTCCTCCCATTGCAGGCACAGATGACATTCCAGCTAAAAGTAAAAGTGCTTGTGACTGTTCTTGTGAATATGTGTTCTCTGTTTCCACACTATCTTGATGTTCAGAGAGTAAAACCTCAGGTTCATACTCATTGTCAGATTTTGGTGATGCTTTTTCGGTTTTAACAAATGATTCCTCAACAGATGAATTTTTCCCAGGGCTCTTAGATAAAGTATTAACATAAGTAACAGAGTCATGATTTGAATCCTTTGAACGAACACCAACATGCATATCAGAGGCATTTGGAACTCGTTTTAAAGATGAACTTGGAGACGCATTGGCCTCATTTTTAGAAGGCTTAATACCTAAAAAAAAAGATATTATTTGAGAATTGCAAAGGCAACCTTAATCACTATTACAAAAGGATGCATACCCATACATACTACTTTCATCATGACCTAGTACGAAAACAAAAGACCCACCTCCCACCTGAAGCCCCATAAGTAAGTAAGGATGTAATTGAATGTGACAGTAATTTTACAAATAATGAAAATATCAGTCTTCACAATTTTAAATGTTATGTATTGCCTTTAACAATCCATTATTTGGTCCATATAATATTACGATAACATACCTGAAAGTAGAGATCTGGCAAGCATACTATTTTCATAATCAGGCAGACCGTCATCATTTTCTGATACTAAGTTTTGTTGGCTTACGGGAGAACTATTTTCATCAATCCATTCAGTTTTTACAGTTACTGGAATGTCTTCCTGAGCTTTTACCTTATATAAAAAAACCATAATATATTTTAAATTAGCAAGTGGGAACTTACAAACTAGGAAGACATTATTGTACAAAAAACTGCTAAAGCTGCACTATTTAAAAGATTTGCTTTCAATTTATAATTGTTGTAAGCTTACATATGAATCTAAACAACATCAGTCGTCTCACACCAGTTCCCATTAGGGAGAGAGACAACAGTAGTAGAAGGGCAGAAAGAATCGAACACTATATGTAATGTAAATTTATTTCATGTATTAAAAATTGTGACTAAATAAATAGATCTCTTGGGAAGATAATAAATAGATTCTCTTCAAGAAGCTGAATAAATAATAATAAAAGAAATGTATACTAATAATCAATCTTGGTTCCTGATATTTATTTATGAAGATTATAATCTTATCAAATTATTTGTTCTCTTGTATACTGCTTACAATGTAGGGGTGTACATGTTTACTATGTATCCCTTTTTATTATTATTATTAATTACTAGAGATCCACCCTGGGTTAATACATGAAGGCACTTCAAGGTGTTAGCACGCAAAGCCCTTATAGGTAAATTATGCAATAAAACCTCATGCCATCCATGGGTAGCAACCGCATGAAAATCCAATAAATTTTGCAAAAAGTCTAGCACCTCTATGTGCTATTTTTTTTAATAACAGATTTAGGGACTTTTTGTATAATTGTATATGTGTATGTCTTAATGTATAAATGTATAGACCAATTAACTCTCCACTGTAGTGTGCAGGTTGGCTCCTCAACATCTGTCAAGGAGGATATTCAGTCATTGTTCACCTAAGCTTTGTCCCATTTTTAATCTCATCAGGCAGGAGTGGTTTTTTTGTAAGTTAATGTACATGAAAATGAAAGAAACCACATTTAAGATTCAAAATAAAAACCAAATAGCCTTGCCAGTCATTGCATCTCTGCTAAGCCATTGCTGCTCGTTGAATATAATGTTTTAGGACCACTTATAAAACTAAAACTAAATTTTATATGATAACACTATTTGTAAAAAATCTTATAATTATGCCTTAGTCTTTAGGATTAAAAGAAAAGTCAATCACCTGGTTAGTACTCTTTCCATTAGTAGTAATAGTTGTATCCAATTTTTTATCCACATTATTTTCTGGAGCATATGAATTATCACACTTGGCTTGTGAACTATTATTTTTATTGTAAATATCACATGTTTCTATAATCTTGCTTTTTTTATATCCATCATTAACAGGTACATCATTAGGCTTATCGGATGTGCTACTTCTTCGTTTTTTAAGCGCAGGAATTTTATCTTTATGAACTCCACCAATATTTTGCTTTGAAGATATTGTCAGCTGTGTATAGAGTTTGTTTGTAACATTTGGTGAGGAGATGCTGTCATTCTGTAATATTTGTCAGCAATGATAAAATTACCATATTACGTTAGTAGAAAAATGTTACGTCAATGTTTTTATTAGGTTATTTAAAAATTAGTAATGAATTTATAAAACAAAACATTATGAAAAAAAAATTGTGTTCATACATTTGTTGCGAAGTGTGTTTTTGGTAAACATTATACTTACATTTTGTGTCACTCCTGTTAAACCTTTAACCTGCAGCAATGCAGCTGTATGTAAAAAGGAAGACAGTTTACTTTCTTCTATGAACACTTCGCCTTGGTACATATATGACAGTAAACTCAATATATCGTCTGCTAGGACATCCTTCAGAATAATAACAGGATGCTGGCATGGGTTTTCCTATAATTTGTAACAGAAAATTGGGTAAATTCAACTTTACTTGTGATAGACTATTACATTTTTTCGAAGGTTAAAACATCCTAAGTCATTCACCTTGAATACACTCCTAAAGTAGGGACTGCAAGCTGACAGTATCACTTTGTGCGCCTTAATATTTTTCCCTTCGCAAGTTAGCGTAACATCCACTAAATCTTCCGAACACTTCAATGAATCTAAAGCATTTACTATGTTTGTTTGAAAGTTATTCCAACGTAAGCAAAATTGGTCTGCCATCACTATGTTTTTGTAAGATAAATCTGAAAATGCAATTATGTTAGCACAGTAACTATAGCAAGCACAAGAAACATAACAGTAATACATACCAATCTTAAACGACACTTAACCATATCAGACAACATTAGATTATTTACTTTTATTTCTAATTATATCGTTTTCTTACAATCAATGTGATTAAGGTGAAATGTGAATAAAAATAAAGTAATGACCTCCAATGACACAGTCTTCTTTCACTTTTTGTTACAAATCATAGAGCTTGTCTACAATAGATTACCTTTTTTTCTTATAACAATTATTGACATCGTACTTTATTCATTTTGCCAAATTTTTATTTATTTTTGAAAAAAAAAATGTACCCGTGACGAACCAGACTAGATGTTTTGAAATGTAATTTAATGTTTTATAATACAATTAAATTTGACTTCGTGTACGTTAGTTCACCACCTCCCACCAGATCATAAAAATATATTTTTATATGAAATTTTGCCATTGAATGTTTCAGAAATGCTGATAATATTTCCATTAGTGCACTATTATATTTATTGTACGATTTCTTCAATACCTAAATTATAGGTATGTATAATATGATAATTGTTGTAAATCACTTAAAGGTTACTGTAGACGGTTGGCGGCCACCGCCTACAAGCCAGTTTATAGGTACTTGGCGTAACTTGCGCGGGGCAATTCTTTATTCACTCACAACTACTACGATTTGTCATTCGAATTTTTATTTTCAATTGGAGGTTCGTAGAAATAATACAATTACTTTAGTGTCTATATAGTATTCAAACATTTCTGTTTAGGTATCATACCACGTGGCAATAGATTAAGAGAAAAATATAGGAATCTACTTTAAAACTTAATTCATATGTCAAGTGTCAACTATCAACGTTGCAGAATATAGTTTGTGGTTGTAAGGTTGTAATCAAAGGGATGAGTCGGTGTATTTAAATTTTCAGACGGTGAGATCATGTGAAATTTAGTTGAAGTTCAATTTGCCTGTTAATTAACATTGTAGTAAGATCTTTTATTTATTGAGAAAACGTGATAAATATTTATCAACGGGACAGTTCTCAGTGCAGACATGCGTTTTAAAACACTAAGTATTGTCATATTTGTACTGATATTTAATATTACTTTATTTGAATGTCATGAACAAGTAGGACCTGATCCTTGGGATTATGAAAGTCATACGAAAGAGGAATATAAAGACGACACTCCTCCTGATCTTATCTCATTGCCTAATAAAAAAACACCTCTTATAAACAATGGAATCGGTGATTGGTTTTACAGACGTCTCTTATCTATCATCTTGAAAGGAGGAGATTTCCAGGTGAATAAATATAATATCATTAACATACATCTAACGAGGCAGCTCTTATTATTAGAATATTAATATTTTTTATTGGTAGAAACAAGAGGATGGTAGTGTTGAAGTATCTTTAAGAATGAAGATTAGTGGAGAACGATGGAGAGTAATGGAAGAATATATTCTAGTTGACACAGCACTCACAGAAGACATGTTTAGGAGGTCCATGGGTTACATTGAAGATTCTATTTATAAACCTACAATATCTGAAAAAATTGCAATTGTATGGAGTGAATACATACAGTTTTATTTAATACAATATAAGGTAGTACCTTTATTTAACAAAATATTTTTGGATAATGTTTTAATATAATAAAAGATTAATTGTTATTTGTTTAGGAACATCTTACCTGGTTGTTGAGTTTTGCAGCAGTAGCCATATCAATATTTTGGTTATGGAATCACATTTCTCATAAGCATGTGATAATAATGTTGTTTGTGGGGTTGTACCTGTATGAAGCATTTGTTTCCTATAAGGTTTTGTATATTGTTTTTTGTCGCTTGAAAATAAAAATATTATGGACTTTCTTCATTGCTACAAGAAAAAAGTTGTTACACATGTACTGATTTTCCTTCAGGAGGCTGAAAGACAAGAACTAGAAACATTTATAAAGGCAGTAAATACCTGCAAATGGTTTATTTGGTCCTCTGATTGCAAGGTGCCACCTCCAGATCCACTTATATTTTTAAAGCATATGAACCCAATAAAGATAGTCGTCAGAATGTTTACAACAATTATATCAGAGCCAATGCTGATGATCAATGCCACTATTCAAATAATGGTACAGGGAATGACAGGTAAGAAAACACTATATTTAAATTGTCATTTGATTATTTGTATAAATTTACAGATATCTGTTAAAAGTTATCAGTAATACAAACTTTACATCTTTATTTCTCTCAAAATATTACATAAAATTTAAGGACAAAGTATCTAAGTAAGCAATTTTCCTTTTTTTACAGATGGATTGTGGTATCCATTCGACAAAATAGTGTATGCCATAATAGTTTTTCTTTTTAATGTTCTTCTAATATTTCTATTAATTCTAATCATGTTCAACTATATTTTAAATGTTCCATTTAATTTGAATTTTTATGGCATAATTGTAGGTTTAAAACAGCGTAATAGGTCCTTTCCAAGTGTAAATCCTTCAACATCTGATGATGGTAATGTTGATAGGATCAGTGAAAGGACCCTAACTAGAATTTTGAAGGTATGTTCACATGCTCTAAATACTGCCCAGACCAATCAGTTAGGAGATGTCAATCCAACAATTACAAACATCCTAACTAGACCACAGAAACACAAGTTAAAGAGATTGGCTAAGCCGGGCAAAAACCACATATCAAGTTCATCTACAAATTTCAACAGCAAATTCAAACAAATACAGTTCAAACCTATGCATAATGGCAGTGGTGACGCATGACTGATTTACCTGTGATAATGTGTATAGCACTTAGTAATATGGCATCTTTGACTTTATAAGTTTGCTATGCAAGTCAGAACTAATCTTTAAAATCATGTAATTTATTTGAACATTATGTATATTGCTATTTATATTGGCAGGTAATGTGTTAATGCAATATAATTCACTCTTTTTTAATTTTAAATATCTGGCTTTAAAATACCACAAAAACAAGTTTGTTGCTCTTGAGACGAAATGCAATTATTAACCCTAAATATTTACATTGTAATAAAACTGTATCAAATGCTGTATATATTGTAATAAGATAGTAGTTAATGCTGTAAATATTAAATAAGTAAATATGTAGTTTGTTCTTTTTACAATTAGTCAAATGTTACTTGAAACTTGGTGCAATAACCATAACACCTTGTGATTGTTGTACTTACAAATGAACCACCAATTGGAAGAAGGGAATCCAAAAACAAAGAGTGGGGATAATTTAAAGAAACTATAACTTTTTACTTTTCATCTTGTGCTAAGGTGACATCACTGATATTACAGAAAATATATTTTCTTACTTATTTACTAACATATCTGGCGGAAATATATAATATTCATTTAAATATGTATATGTAAATGTGTTGGAATTATTCCCTTCTTCCAATTTATAAGATCTATAAACGAAATAATATGAATTAATACACACAATGAAATCAAAACCTAATTATTTATTAGAAAAACATAAGAACAGTATACTATACATCTATTTCTACATTACACATATCCTCTTTCGGAACTTGTACAATGGTAAAAGTCTTTGGATTCCTCTGGAACGTATTGGGTTATTTTTTTTATGTCGTTCATTTTTTTCTTATTTATAGGTATTTTAGTAAAATATGGAATTTCAGGTATCTTCGGGTTTGTAGAAGGTTTTTGAAGCAAAAAATGTAGCTTTAACACGTTCTGTCCGCTGAGCCACATATGGTTCAGGAAACTCGCGCGATAAACACTGACACGTTCCTGAGCCATATGAAACTTCTAAACCAAATTTCGACTGGACGTGACGGAACTGTACAGTTGCACTGGACGTGCTGGTACGATAATAAAGTAACGAAAAACGCCGGGACATACGAAAAAACTTTTTTATTTTACGCAAAAATCACAAATTATGTTCGTTTTGGAAACAGGATAAACAAAACGATTTCTTGCATTGCAAACATTCAGTATCCACTCGTTTTACTCTTTTTTGAAGCAATTGCCCAGTTTGTACCTTCTTTTCGCAATTCTTCGTAGCATCGTTTTCGTACAATTTTACTGTCCTCTTTCCTTGGAATTTTAGACAGAAAGTGCTGAGTTCTTATCGAGCTAGTAGACGGTCTTGGACTATTAGTAAATGTTATATGTATGTATACTTGCATCGGATACATTATTCAATTGCAAGAAATCCCTAACAATTTCTTGCTGCGTCTTTACTACGGTTTTGCGTAATTTTCTATTAGAATTTGAATGTAGTTTCCGATACAAAAGTGTAGCGTTAGTTACAGATGCACAAATCAAACATCTAAAGCTATATTTTTGTACCATGCAAGCTACTTTCTTTTAGGGTCATAATAACTTGCAAGCTGGTCAGGTACAACTATGCCCTTTTTTCGCTCATTGTAATAGAGCACGGCTTCTGGCTTCATCATTGGCCTATAGACCTCCTATATCCTGAATATATATCCTGAAGACATATGCATATCGGCACCATGGCATGTAGAAATCATTGCTCGCCATTTCATGACTGTTACATTGTCCTTCTGACGAGCAATTACTTCACCTTTCTTAGGTCCCATTTTTTTCGATCATATTGCCCGTGGAACTTCCACGAACTTTTCTATTTACCCGTAGAGTTCCGCATAAGTCTGTCTTACGCTAGTGTAAATATTTTGCAAATCCTACGGTATTGTAATAGTGTCACACACAATTATCCGCCAGGCATCTAGAAGACCGTCACATAATTGAACTACGACACTCCCAGGCTTATCCAAATCAGCAATCTCGGGGTCACGCCCTATGTAAATATCATAATTCCAGACAAAACCCTCTCCTGTGCACAGTTTATAGATTTTCAAGCCGTATTTATGAGCTTTTGATGAGCTGTATTTACGGAAAGATATCCTGCCTCTAAACGGCATCGTGTTAAGCTCTTCCAGTTATTGATAACAAGGTCCGAAAGTGGTTTTATTTTGTATATATTCGATCATTTTGATATTGACGAGAACCGATTATATGACATGTTTACGTTGTGAAATATTGGATGGTAGCAAATCGCATCCAGTTTCCAATGCGATTCAAATGTTGGAAATTTCACAATACCCATCAACATGTACAAGGCAATAAATTTCAACATTTCTTCGCGTGTAACGTCTGTCCACCGATGCACGCGGCTATGGAGTGACATGTTGACATTCTGTTTTAGTTGAAAAGAGTATAAATTTGTTTGAGTGACCATAAGATGTAACACTTCATTGGTCAATATACGTCGACAAATGGGTACAACGGATTGTTCGCTTTGGACATGAAGTATTAGGCTGTTGCCGGTTGACGTGACAGTGGTAGGATTTCCTGGCTCCAGCCATTTTCTCTATCTAAATCATTTATTTCCTGCGGATAATCTCGCCATTAGTCCGCCTTCTGCTCATTTCTGGCCTAGGTGAATTTATGACGATCAGCTAGAGAGTCTCAACTTCGGTCAACGGTTATAATGTTTGAACAGAAATTCTCACCTGGATCAAAATCAGGATTATGAACGTCATCATCAAAAATACTCGGTTCTTAATCCGAACTATGAGAATCCGGTTCGCCTTGTATTGGATCTATTTCATTTTCACTCAATCCAAAGTCATTGTCTTCCAGTAAACGTTGCAATTCCTCAGTTGACAATTCGAGTAGCGTTTTCAACAAAAGTATCACATGCGTTATATCCTTAAAATAATTTTATGATCAGAATTCGAAAATATGACAGTACCAGTAAAATAATTGACACTGACAGGTTTAAAGAAACAGATTATCTATAAAATATCGTAAATTTAGTTATATAATAATAATAATAATATTCACAATAAATAAATACTAATGAAAACCAAAAATATAGAAAAAGTTCCTGAACCACATGTGTAGAAGCAAAAATTACCCTCTACGCTCATGGGCCATATGTGTTTCAGGTAGAAATACACTACATCCGGTTTTTTTTTAATTATTACTATTACTAAAGCTATCCTGACTACAAAAAAACAAATTATTCAAAAAACCCTGTTGGACTTGTCGGTAAATTTTGCTTTTTTATATTGGGACAGGGAACGTGTTAACGAAACCATCGATAAATTCGGAACAACTCAAGTAACCTTTATGACTTGAACGATACGCAAAGCTTTCATATTGAGAGATCTTGAATGTTGTCCTGTGTAATGATTTACAGCTTTTTTTTAAACATTGCTGCCATGAATTCTTGAAATCAAGTTTGAAGTAACAGGATTAACTGTAAATCCCCTGTTCTTTGCTAGCAAAATAAGATTATCATATTCATTTGGAACATTAATTCTGTCCTTTCTCCTAATGAGTCTTTTCGCGGTCCCAAAATTTCGATCACATTGTAGAAACGAATGGCCACGGACAGGAAAATATTGGAACATTTTCACAAAAAGTTTTATTGAAACGAGAGTGAGTAAGAATCTTATAAGTGTATTATTTCTATTTTGTCCCAAACAAGCATCACTAAAACATGTAGTTCTTTGACAGAGGGATTCATATTCTGTATTGTTTTCCACAATAAACTGCATACTTCATCAGGGCCCCGTTTAGCTTCACCCTCATGGTATGTGTAGAAGTTTGCAGTATTCATTCGTGTTCAGGTCTTGAACACAAAACACATACAGCCATAATTTTCTCAAATTTTACTTGATCTCTTGAACTGAGATTTTAGGAATCGCCAAATTTTGCATATAATCAAAGACAATGGCTCCTACATCATCTCTTTCTTGACACAAAGTCAAAATTTCTTTTTGTTTATTATAAATTTTTTTGTGCGCGTTTGAGATGTATCATTTTTTCTGCAATCGCCACTCGCTTCGCATTCTGATTGAGAGATGGACTTTTTATTTTTGCTTCAAGTTCTTCACAAATTGAGCAAACATTTACTTGTGGGCGACCGAATCTGTAGCCATGATTATCGTTAAAATATTTCCTGTAGTGGCCGTATTGTACGCATTGATATTGGGGATATTTTTTCAAAAAAAGATCATGCATTATTTTGACATTTAGGTTAGCTTCTAAATATTGTATATTTTTGCTGCAGTAATGAGATTGATTTAGGGGAAATGACCGGATATGTTCATCGATAGCCGCAACTGTTTCGTTCGTTAAGACCTCGAGTTACGATGTTGTCCCCGTTGATCTTCATAGTTTTCCTCCGATTTAAGGGAGGTAAGGCGAAAAAGATTATTATAGCGTTATTTTTATAGCGTACAAAATGGAGAAAGCTTAACGGCATACCTGATTTTTTTCATTCCCTTTAATAGCAAAATACGTGAAGAAACTGTCACGTTTTTTCGGATATTCGTGTTTTGTACGGCGACGATTAACTTTTGCGTATTCAATCAGACTACTCAAATATATGCCTTGCTCATTTTTCGGACGTCCATTGTAAACGAACTTAAGCAACTGCCGTTTTTCTTGAATGCTAAACTTCTGAGTGCAGTTTTTTTACCTTACAGACCACAGTTACTATTGTCGTTAGATTTTGCTGACACTAGCCCTCCAGTGCTTGTACTTACATAAGATTGGCCAAGTAAACGCTGTGGACCTTTGCTTTTCTTTTTTGTGCAAATGGATATTTCTAACACCTTTTCTCTTCTTTTTCGGAATCACAGCTTCTGAGATATTATCAATTGCATCCTTACAGCTTTTCACTACCCATATTTAAGTTTTCGAAATGAAATAATAATTAAAGGGTTAATAATCTTCACGACGCAACGCTAACGGAATGTAGTCCCAAAGACAACTAAATAAAATGGTGTGTATTTGATCGGGAGTATGCTGCTAAAAGCGGTGAGTCTTGTATATTAATAAATAAACAAGCAAAAATAACCATTAATTATATAAACGTGGCGTCAAAAGTTTGAGAAAAAAAAAAACAAAGGCAGGATTTGTTCTGTTCTTCCAACTAACATTTTTTGTGGTCGCATGAATCTATACAAAGCGAACGGTTTTGTTTCCTTCTTCGAACTCACAATATAGCGCTACGTGTATAGAGTTCTCCAATTGGTGGTTCAAATTAACTTTAATGTTAAATGTATTCTACGAGGTGAACGCTGCAATGCAAACCAATTGGTCTGGCGAGACAAAATGGTACCTGTGTGATACAACATCAGTGTGAAGTGACGGCTGTGTGTCTCGTACCGTTTGTGTAAGAGAACGGCATCGGATGTAAGTAATCAATTCATATGCATAACCTCTTGTATAATATTTCCATTTTAACTTGTGATATAGTTTTTTTAATATAAAATACAAGATCACAGTATACACGACACTTGACATAGCCACATTGTAACGCTTACATACGTGAAACGCAAGGCATTTGCCGCGTGAGGAGACTATCGCTTTACGAGCGCGGCAGCCATAATCGCGAGGATGTCGCGCGCAGTAATCCATAGTCATGTTGTTGGTTCGCTATATATAAATACCTCAACAAAACGTGCGAGAATTGCGAAATCTCGACTCGAAACTGCGCGAGTGAAACGAACCAGCACGATTAGTGTCACGTCATACCTTTGTCGAGGCAAGCGCGCGAATTTTGCGGGCGTGCGACTGAACGCGAACGAACTATCACGTGTTGATCTTTCGTTTTGGTAAAGACGCCTTGGTCGTATGCCACACTGTCTGGACGCTCGCGCGGTAATACGCCATTTTGATCGTTCGTTATAAATATGACAAGATAATTATTTATATGTTCAATCAAATCAAAATGTGTTCACTTCATTTAAGTTGTACCTAATATAAAATATTGATATTGTACCATAGTTCTAAAATAAAGACACTAAATGAAACAGACTTTATTTTGTGATGCATAGAATACGAAGTATGACCAGAGAGAGATCTTGAAATTTATAAGGAAATGGAAACATTAAGTTCGTATGTATGAAACAAATGTACAGTGTTGGCCATGGGAAATAATTTAGATCTTTTAATTATCTTAAGTATTGATCAACAAACATTCGCAACCTCAATAAATAACACCATAACAACACAGTTTTTACTTTTACAAGTAATTGCTATGTATTATTAAATTTGTGTAAAGAAGGGTATGCGTAAATATTGTTACCGGCCTAAAGATGGTATAGGTTGCGCAATGAGATGACAGCGCTTATTATTTTGGTATATATTATCTTGGTATATAAATTTGCGCATCATTGAACTACACTTAGTATGGCCATAAGTACTGCTACAATCAAAAATAAAAAACCGATTGTTTATTGTGTTTTTTTCATTTTAGCGCTAATACATTGTACAATAATATGCGATATTAAAATGTAGTGGGGTGGTAGAGTGCGCAGAATCGCTGTGATTGCATTACACAAAGTAGGTATGGAGCCAAATGCATTTTTTAAAACTCCACTCGTTATTAGTCTAATGTTTGCGTACCGTGCTAAGTATACGTAAAACGAGACTTCCTCTGTTTGTGACTGAGAAATCCGACCATCCACGTGGTGTTCCCTGTTAACTCGGAAAATAAGTCACTTTAACAAAAAAAGAAAATCAAAAGCAAAGACAACTAATTATGAACTTTTTCAATGTCAACGTCAGGTCTGACTGTCATTTCTATAACTTCAGGGGTGATTTGAATTACTGGTGTATTTTTATTACATTTATACTGAAATGGTTGATTGTTAAATTTGTTACAAACTACCTTAATAGCTAAATATAATATAGACGAAATAACAAAAGAGAGAATATGGGGCGTTGTTTCCTTATAGATTTTAGAACTTGTTTCCCGAATGTAATTCGTCTAGATCTATATTGTGAAAATGAATAGGAGACACACTGCGTATTTCAACATTTACTTTGTCTTAGTTACAACATTGATTAATTGGTGAAGTTATCTGTAAAACACTACGTTTTGGTACAAAAGTGGCGCTGTTACAACATCCAATACAAATTATTATAAACTTTTGGGATATTAAGAATTCCTGTGCATAGGAAAAAGTTTCATACAATTTTGAGTTGAGACAATCAACAAACATGCGGTTCGGACTGAACATACAGCCAATTATTATTTGTTAATGACTTCCATATGTCTAGATTTCCGACTATGATTTTTGTTTCTCACTTATCGCTTTAGTTAATAGCTCACTTTCACAGAAGGTCGCAAATGATGTTAACGGGATTAATTAATGTAAATTAATTAGGTTCTTTGGGCTTATGTGACGTCGGAATAGCTATATTGTGAAATAGTACATATTCTTTTGAATTAACTGGCGGTACTTGTAATACAAATAGAATTTCAACCTTAATATAAAAACAAACCATCTTAGATATACTTAACGCATAGAATTAATATCCAATGCAAAAGGTAGTTCTAAATCAGTAGACAAATGTCTGTAATTATTGGCAAGCTCTTGGTAGAACTGTCCAGGCGTCATTATCGCCGGGTGGAGGATGTTTTGGCTCCTGAACTTAATAGGAATTAGTAAAATCTTCCAATTGAAAGGACAGAAGTATAGCCGTTTCTATTGTGTTAAATACTTCATTAACGACTGCGAAGATTCGCGGGTGGTTAGCTAATTCGCTAATGTTTTTAATATTCAATGAAGGCTTGTCGATAGCTACACCGCGGTTATTCTCATTTTCCCTGGTCTCATATGATCTTAAAATAGAAGTAGTTACAAGGATACTCTCTTTCATAAGCTGCTTTACATTATTTTGCAAAGATGATTCTCGTCCAGTGAATATCTGTTTCATAACCGTTCCTAAGACGCCTATCCAGGCACATTTGGTTCTATTGTCAAAATGTGAAATGGTAGTGAATCCCTTGCTCACGTCTTGAAATGGCGCGGTTATTGGCTATAGCAAATTATGAAATTCCCGTTCTGTTTCCATAATTTTAGGTTCTTTACAAACGTTTCAAGGTCATTAATGTATTTTCGATATTGCCAATGTGTGGTCGGAAATGTACAATGTCTACTGGAAATGTCTATGACTTGCAACTGAACATTGTTAATTTTAAGTTTTCGTAAGTAATCATAACAAAGTTCCCGTGTAAAACTGCGAACAATGGTAGTCAAGGCTGCGGTGTAGTCAAAACTACTTGATCTTATTCTAGTCTTATAATAAATTCTATTCTTAATGCTTATTTATTTTAATATAATGTTTTTATAATTTGATTTTTCAAGAAAACGTAGCCTTCAGCCTTTTATATCACGGGACGGCTGTGACCATCATAACAAGATTTTGATGAGTCTCTTGATTTTCTACTATTATCTAAGGCTTTATCTCTTGAAAATTTTAATCTGGTTTTAAACATTCGAACATAATCAGTAAAAGTAGCTCCAGCAGTCTCTTGGTATATAGAGTTTGGAATCACAAGTTTACTTCTGAACATAAGTTCGTAATGCGAGTAATTAGTTGTAGAATGGACAGAAGAGTTGTAAGTAAGCATAGCGGTGTAGACATATCTACAAAGGGTGTAAGGTACTATTTAAAGGTCGTATGACTCCGTTCTGGGGCACCCGGAGTTTGTAGGTGGAATGGAGAGGACCAAAGATTCTTGATTTTTAGGAGTTTTACATGTTTCTTTAAATATTTCCGAGGTAAAAATAGTACCCTGATATGTGAGTATAGTAGACCAAATATTGAAGCAGACATTCACTAGTTTCCTCAGCTGTTCTTTTTTTATAAAACAGGGAGCAAACGAGAAATCGGAGCCTTTTAACGACTACCGACGCCCATGAACATCCACATAATTACCATGCTGATGCGTTGCCCTCCTATCACCCCCCTCAATGGGCCACCGGCTACTTATAAACCGCACGAAACGCGACACCGTAGGTGTCACTTTTCGGCGGTATCAAGTGAGCGAGAGGTACCTCCGCGATCGCGCCGTTTCAATTGCGTTGCATAGGACGACGGTAATACACCATGCATGGCACTACCGCCTCCTATGCAGCATGGCACTACGTCTTACAAATTGCTACGTATTCGACAAACCAGAGGAGAATTTGGTGAGGATTTTTATATTTAATGTTGTATTATTATTAGCCATTAATCTACAGGCATGCGGGATAATCATGCTCAGGTAAATATGAACTTGGAGGAGTGCTTTTAGACGGGATAGACTCTACTACGTGATCAGATGGTTCTTCTACTGCGGTCGTTGTAGTAAGGTCTGGAGAGACCACAACTATCCCATCTGTATTGAACGTAGGCGGTGATAACGTTGGGTCCTCGAGGCGCTTTGGAGAGGAGATTGACGGAGGAATGCATTCTATCACAAGATTGTTTGATTGCGTTACTTTCACTGAGTTCGTCAGGGTTAAGAGGAGGTGGTGACAATAATAAGTCCATGATATCCCCAACTAACTCGGGGCCATTTTCGCGTGGGACTGTATTTACCGGAAATTTAAAACTGGTGTATATTTTTTTTTCATTAATGCGTGTCGATGTTGGGTGCAATAAAACTATATATATATATTACTATAAATAATTATTATAATTCCTCTAAACAGTATTATATAGCATATATCAGTATAGCAACTTAGCTATATTACTATTTTATAACCCTTCGATCCCTTGACTGCCAAAAAAATCTCGTTCCGCACTCGCGCCCGCGCCCTCCAAAATCGCCCTCAGTGTGACCAGTACATCATACAAGACACCCGACTCTCCGTTTGGGTACAAGCAAAAACCTTACAAATATAAGCACGACGCCACTCCTATTCTTATCTCATTGCAAACAAAGAAACACCTTAGAAACAATGTAATCGACAGTTGGTTTTACCGACGTCTTTTAGTTATGATCTTGAAAGAAGGAGATTTCCAGGTGGAAAAACAAGTCATTAACGTATATCTAACAAGGCACCTCTTATTAGAATATTAATATTTTGAATTGGTAGAAACAAGACGATGGTAGTGTGGAAGTGTCTTCAAGAATGAAGATTAGTGGAGGATGATGGAGAGTACTGGAAGAATATATTCTAGTTGACACAGCACTCACAGAGGACATATCTACAATATCTAAAAAATTGCAATTGCATGGAGTTAATAAATACAGTTTTATTTAATACAATATAAGGTAGTACACTTATTTAAAACAAACAATCTTAGGTAATGTTTTTAACATAAAAGATTGTTTGTTATTCGTTCAGGAACATCTTACCTGGTCGTTGAGTTTTGCAGCAGTAGCCATATAAATATTTTGGTTATGGAATCACATTTCTCATAGCATGAGATAACAATGTTGATTGTGTGGTTGTACCTGTATGAAGCATTTATTTCCTATAAGGTAAATGTAAATCTTATTATATATGGTTGATTAAAAATCAAAATTTCATATACTGTCTGCATCGCTACGAGAAAAAAAAAATCTTATACATGAACTTATTTTACTTCAGAAGGCTGAAAGACCAGAAATACAAACATTTATAAAAGCCAGCTCCCGATCCTTTTATGTTATTAAAATATATGAACTCCATTACTCGCAAACCGAACGAAACGCAACACTCATGATATCACTTTACGGCGGTATTATGTGAGCGAGAAGTACCTCAGCGGTCGTGCAGGCCCAATTCCGTTGTATAGGTGAATGCTGAAAATCAATACCATTATTCAAATAAGAAATACTATACTTTAACAGGTAAGAAAACACTATACAGTAATACCCCGCTTTACGCGATTTCACTATAAATTGAATATAATTGAAACACTGAAAAAAAACGCGAATTGCAAATTTCGCGCTCAAATGCC
>JAFELO010000262.1:596989-626098 GCA_017140195.1 Eumaeus atala | reverse complement strand
CGCGGGATCCCCGCGCTTCCTCTGATTCTTCTCTTTGAAGAATTGGGAATTCCCCGTCCTTCGACTATTCTACGAGGATTTCCTCGTTCGTTTCGTTTATATACACATTATATACGTGTAATAAAACAGTAGTTATTGCTGCATACAGCAAATAAATAAATACATGTTTGTACTTTTACATTTAATATTCAATGTTACATGAAACTGTGTGCAATGAAGCACAATACTATTGTACAGGGTGAATGAATGCTGCCCTGAAAACTAATTGGTCTGTCAAGAGAAATAAAAATTGTGTGACATAATATCAGTCTAAAGTGACGGCTGTGTGCCTCGTACGGCGCTCAGGCTCTGTTGTTTGCCATACGCAGTTGACGCTCTGGCGTACGGTATCGTCGTATTTATTACGAACAATCAAAATGGCCCGGTCTTGCCCATATTCGGCGGCAAATTACTGGCAAGACGCAATTGTAGACGCGCCCATTTAATACCAACAAACATTTTACAGTTCAGGAGTTGTGGATATGGTGTATATTTTAATATAGGGACTGTATAATATGTCCTATTCCTTTAAATTGTACCTAATATAAAATATTCATAATGTAATGGTATGGTGGTCCTAAAAAAAAACACTAAATAATTCAGATTTTTTTATTTTGTGATGCATAAGAATACGATGTGTGACAAGAAATATTGAAATTTATAAGGAAATAGAAACATTTAGTTCGGATGTATTATGCAAATTTAAAACAAATGCACAGTATTCGCCATTGGAAACATTTTAGATCTCTTAATTATCTTAACTATTGGTCAACAAATATTCGCAACCTCAATAAATAACATCATAACAACACATTATCAATATTTACAATTAATTACGCTATTTATTAAATTTGTGAAACGAAGGGTATGCGTATGTAACGTTAACGATCTAGGTATAGGTTGCGCAATGAGATTACAGCGCTCGGTTATCATAGTATATATGTATGTAACACGGCGAGTTGAATTGGTTAGAAATAGCTTGAAAGAGACTTCCAATGATAATGTGTAACGATAGGCGTCGGCGTATACCGTTACCCGCATCGCGAATCACAACTCCCGCCAAACGAAGCTCTAAAAACACTACAACGCTTTCAAGATCACCGCTCCTAACTCGTTGCGCTAAATATACCTGTTTGCTTTTAAAAAAATATTTTGAATGAAAGCAGTTGCTTATCTTTACATTTAAAGAAAGGATTAAGACATCTTAAAATAGAATTAAATAAATCGCCAAATAGTTAATTTATAGCACTGTATTGAACCAAATTATTAACGGTTAACTTTAGTCAAACTTGAGACGTTTCTATGCCTCGTCTAAACTATATCTACCAAGTTACTAAATAACTCGACGTACATATAATTCTGTTCCTCACATAGAGCGATATAGAATAATAAAATTGCAATCAAATTTTAATACACTGTGGAAAAAGGGACAACGTAGGTAAATGTTCTCTAAGAGTACCTACTAAAACGTTAACTATACATATTAGGTAATTAGACCGCTGAAATGGCTGCTAAAAAGATTATGTATTTAAATCGTTGATTTCGTGACAACCACATGATATATAATATGGTAAATATTATTATTTCCAACATACTCGTACCCATACCTACCTCATGTAAGCATATGATGATCGTTCAATATTAATTACTACAGTAAGAATACAAATTAATTTATTATTAATATATATTTTTAATATTACTCGAACATATCGATACACAATCGTTTTTAGGAAGAGGTAGTACTATTCTGCATAGGATGAGGTAGTGCCATGCATAGTGCGGAATTGGGCCCGCAAATCCGGGGAGGTACCTCTCACTCATATAACACAGCTGTAAAGTGACGTCTACAGAGTCGCGTTTCGTGCGGTTTGTGAGTATCCGGTGGCCCATTTTTAACGCATCGGCATAGTAATTATGTGGACGTTCATGGTCTTCGGTAGTCGTAAAAAGGCTCCGATTTCTCGTTTGCCCCCCCGCCCCCATTCTATAAAAAAAAAATAAACAAAAGCGTTCAAAATCGATACAAGACTCTTGTACCTAATGTAAAACTAACTTCTGACTTTAATTGTCTAACTTTTACAGGACCATTGCAGACACAGAGTAAGTAAAATTCTTCCATTTTTTTTCCACACCCAAAAATATTTTGAATTCAATGCTTATATATTGAATTCTAAATATTTTTTGTGGGGTTTTAAAATTTTTAATTCGGTTGTTGTTAACGCTAGCTTACTTTAGTGTCTTTCTTAATAATAATTTATTATAGCAATCATTTCCCCCTTTCATCAATTTATGTTCAATCATTTATGTCCAAGTCATCCATTGCAACCGACCGACAACCCGTGAACGTGACCATGACCACTCCCGTCTCGAGTGTACGACCAAGAATAAGAAGAACCTCCCATTGTCCTTTAAATTGTAGCAGAACGTATAAAGGTATAGGCAAGTACATGATTCTATTTTTTGTCTATGATCAATAAACCGAGTAGGGATGATAACACAAACACACATAATTGGAAACATCGGTATCAGCACTAGTGTAAGAGCATTTTAAAACTATTAAATAATCTAACAAAGAAATTTTAATAATGAAATCTTGCATAATCATGGATATTCAGAATAAAATGTTTATGCAATAAAAAAAATGGTAGGCAAATGTATTAGTGAAATCTCATTAAAAAGTTTCGTTCGTTTTTCTGAGATTTTAACAACTGTTAGTACATTGAGCCATCCATTATCTTGATGCAGGTTATACTTAATTTCTATATAATAAACCTACTGCTACGTAGTTTAGTTATTTATTTATAGTTGTTAAGTAAGAAAAAAATCATTAAATAATTAAACATTATCATCATGAATGATTGAGGATAAATATACATAGAAGTATATGACCATCTACTGTAATACCTAGTTCTCTAGTGTAATATTATTGCCATATATAATATTTGGGCACCTTCATTTTTAAATATAATCTGGTGTACTATTTTCTACAATCTAAGAGTGAATAACTCGATTTATCCAAACAGGCGTGAACATTACGAAGCTCTTACGTTACTAGTGCTAACCTTTATTACATTTGTATAGATAGATAAATTATACTAGGTATTTAGACTTAAAGACGTCTACATTATAAGGAAACTGTTAACAATGCAAGTAACAATTTTATAGACCTTAAGAGAAATCGTAAATTCGATGTGACTTTGTGATTAGATTATTTGTATAGTTTCAGTAGATCATTGAAATAAATTATGGAATAATAATTTTAAAAAGCTGTTTCTAAATAAATTCTAATTATAAAAATAATTAGACAATTGACAGCAATTAATCGATCGAATTTTTAAATTGAGATAATCGCTATCTTGCTTTTCCCTAAAAACTTCGGAGAAAGTAAAATAAAGCGCGATAAACAGTGAAAGATAGTTCCGTGGAATGATTCTTTGGGCGTGCAAATAAAGCCTTAAAATAGCAATAGCGGACTAGTGTAAAAAAGACAAAAAAAATATTGTGTACACTTTTTAATTCAACATTCTATCGAAATTGCTATTTAACACACGAAGGAGCGGAAGTATATATACATTAGTACAAATTATAATCTCCTTGGAACTGGATTTACGAAGGTACATATCCAAGATACAAGAAAATTTACACTGAATAACATCAAACAACTTTGGTCCAGTTACTAACAATATATTTTATTATTTATTCTACTTGAAAGCACGTTATCTTTGAAATTTTGTAGTTTTGTCACAAAATAAAAAAATATTTGTAACGACTTTTGTAACAAAAAAGCACCTATTGTATTAACGACTCAAATTAATTACGACGGCAGCAATAAATTCTAACGCTTGCTACATTTTGGTATTGCCAATTTAAAAAAAATGGAATTCAATCATTATGTGGATTATGTTTATGGTTTACTGATTGTTTATTAGAATAATCTAATATAGAGATATTCCGATCGTAACAATTTACCAGTAAAAACTATGGGCTGACATTTTACACAAATAAACCAGAATCTTGATATCGAAAAGCGCTCTACCAAATAACGAATAAATATTAAAAAATCACTACATTTAAATTTTTACATTGAGATTTAACAATGTTTTCGCTAAAATTAAAATGTAATCGATCGGACATGTGTAATGGAACACAAATTATCGTTGTGTTGGTCGAACTTTCCTTTTAGCTTTTCGTTAGCTGATGTTTATATAGAAGTGTCGTCAGAAAACCGCAACGTTACGGTTTTCTGCAATATTTTACGATACAAACTAATTTTTTAGCTTTCAGCTATGCCATTTTACGAAACTGTATAACATGTGTACCGACATTATACTTGGAACTTTAAAACCTTTCATCATGCCCTAATAGGCATGCTTTGTGTAAAAAAAAATGTAGTTATAAATTTAAAACTTAACATTGGAATGTGAATAAACATTGCATGGGGCGAGTATCAAGGGACACACACATGACATTCATGAATACACAAGCAAAACCAAAATATTTACAAATTTTCATCATAATCCAGATATTATACCGTTTTTAAGGTTTTTTATCGGAGAATAAAAATACCACATGATTTTCCATGGTAATATCTTCCATTCGTGTTATTTAAATATCAAGCATATAATTCATCATTATGAGCGTGCCATACAAATTAAAAATGTAATCATAAGTAATTTATTTATTTTATGTAACTTTGTGTTCCATACGGTATCATTTCTCGAATCTTCTACGACCATCCTCATAAACTGCTTCGGAGTGTAAATATTTTATATGTCTAAGTATAACATCGTGCATACAAATAGGATTAATCGACTATATAAATATTATGGACAATACTAATAAGATATGTGAGTGAACGATATTAAATATAGTGCATTAAATCTAGCGATGGCTACTGTGTTGGCTAAATTTTATAAATATACCTATAGTACCATTTGTCAAAAGTAATATATACTTTTGGTCTTGGAAAAGTTACTAGCTGATTCTACAACTATTTAACGAATAAATTTTAAATGATAATATGAGTTTCACAACGGTCATCGCCGCCTTACAAAGCGGTGAAGAAACTAATTGGTGCCAAGTAAAAATGGACCTACAAAGCTTCTCTATTAGACTGTAACGCCGCTTACCCTTGCGACTGCTCTTCGCTTACACCCTCCGTTAGCGCAAACCTTAAGTGTACACCTGCTTAATTCACGATTTGTCTTGTACACGCGATTTTTCCGTCATATTCTAGGTGCCTACGCGACTAGATAATTATTTTTGCATATTACCGAAACATACAAAACTATTCAGCAAATTGCTTGACTTCTTTTTACACATTGCATTGTGCACACTTACGTGTATGACTGTACTGTACCCAGTACACTTTGGCACTTGAGGATTTTTTAACTCATAATACCGTCTATTTTGATGTGTTATTTCGTTAATATAACAATATTCACCTATTGGTTTAGCAATGACTAGTTACTTTTTCTGAAACTGTTAAATTGTTTTCACTAGTTAACATAACCTTAAAATTTGAGTACTACTTATATTTATTAAATTAACGTTGTCGCAATAGCATAAAAATTTTAATAATGATAAGTCTTGTCAAACAAATGCATTACGGTAAGCAACAAAAAGATATGGAACATATCGATTTATAGCCAAACCAATATCATTTAACTTCTGTATACGCAAACATGTAATTATAATTATATAACATACAAACATACTTAAATATTTTAGGTACACATATATGATAACAATACTCTCACAAGCATTATTTCGTTGTATTCCATATTAACATAGGTAGACAAAAATGTAATATATACACTTCCAAAAGTGTAAAAGTGCAAAAGTCCATCCGTATTCCAAACTATAGACTTATGTTTACATTTGACTTACAACATTATGTTACCAACTGTATGCAATTTACACTGTAATTATTTAAATAATTAGAATAATTCTTATACAATATAATAGGTATCTACGATTATGATCGACAATATAAATTATTAGCGGATCAATAACATTACTACATTAGCTCTATTTATTATGTATTAAAAAGATAAGAAACGTTAAAGATGATCCAAAGAATGGTCACTTGTAGTCAAGACAATTTATTCCATAATTTATATTCTTAGTAATTTGTATTAATATAAATCAACAAAAACCAGCAGCGTATTGTTTTTCAAACAATAACTATTATGTTTGGTCACAAACTCATCTAGGGATACCAGACGAATTATTTTGTTACCCTGCTGAGATATTATGCTTGACTACCAAGTGTAATGTTCACAGCCAAATAATATACTTATTATGTGGGGATAGACTTTTGCACCATACAGGGTAACTGGCTCTGTGGCGTTTGTCTGTAAAAGTACTATAATTTTTTTTATTACCTCAAAAGTCCAATACATTTTAATCTATTTGCCACCTGAGTACTACATGAGAAGTGTGGTTTGAACCTCGACCAACGACATATGGACCGTCTATAGCATTCCTCGTTCCGCACCCAAGGGGTAAAGACAGGACACTATTACTAAGATGGTATGGTCTATGGTAAACCGATAGCGGTCTACCATAGACCATACCATCTTGGTCCATGGGGGGTATGGGTTGAACGAAGGCAACGCATCTGCATATGTTAATGGGAATTGGTAGAAAAGACTCTGACTGCTCATTTGTCCGCAATGCTATAAAAAAGAATGGATACCGTGGCATTTTGCCGTCTCGCCACTTTAATTTTTCACCAGTTAACAAAAATTCTATCTGTTGAGTGCCCTATTAATCGTTTGATATATTCATGGTATCACTTTTAATAGTCTATAGGATATAAGAAATTATTGTTCTAAGAGATTAAGCAGTCATTTAACTTTACTAAGTACTCAAGTAGCAAACAGAAATTAGTCCATATTTTTAAATAAACTTACAAGACAAACTCCACAGGCAAGCTACAATGTTGTATCATATTGACTTGGGCAAATATAACAATGTAAACCATATTTAAATTAAAGTATACGTGTTACTTGTAAATGACTAGTATTATTCTTACAGTATACAATACGTATTTTCGCAGTAGTAAACAACATTAAGCGAAAAAAATCAACATCAATTTTAACAATAAAGGCACCTCATCCTTCATACATATTATGGTATGCTTTGTGATTGTTTTATATTCTTTATTGAAGCTTTTGTGTTAACAAAAATACAGGAATGCAACTGAAAAGGCATCAGCAACCAAAAACTGACATAACTAATAAATAAAAGGCAATGTGGTAAATTTTTTTAACGATTCGTTACTATCTCAAGCTCTCGCCAAACCTATTCGTCACTAAAGCGACTAAGAAGCATCAATCGAGCGGTGGATGGACTCTGCCATATTGAACCTATCATCTATGGCACCGTGCAGACGTGCGTGCCCGCGATGTGGTAACACAGCGCCGGCGGAACGTTACGGATGCGTCATATTATGGCCAGACATAGCACATTTTATTGTTTTATCTTGGTTAAAAAATATTACACTATAATTTCAACTCCGATATTCGATTCGATTTTATATTAAAGAAAAAAGAAAGCCTCCGAAATATCTGTCAGTGTCAGAATCTCAACTAAAATAAGAGATTGACACAACATTAATTTATGGTAAGAATTGACTGGACAAATGTAGTTCCTGGTGATCTCTGTAGTCGCGCAGGTGTGCACTCCATTTTCGCGTGTCACGCGTCCAGCGCGATCCTTGACTGTTAGGTTAGGTTCAAGGCTTAAGCCGTCATAGGCGTAATACTCAAAATAAGGAAAGGAAACTTCTCTTCATAAAAATATGGCCAGACATGAATGACTGCTTAAATAAAACTTAAGTTTTGACATACTTAAATAAATCTGTTATTTTATAGTTCGAATCGAATTATGTTTCTACGTACTAGGCTTGCAACACCAATACCATCCGTGTTGGCAGTTAAGTCGTAATTCGTATGACTAAAATTAAAAAAAGAAACGCTTTGGTTCTTTAATACGTTATATGAAATAAATATGTGAATTCTTATTATTTCCGTTTTAGAAGATATAGTACATAATGTAATTACTTTTCAATTACGATACTTGCAAATTGTGACATTGTCAGCAAGTGTAAGACTTTGTTAACAATAAAAAAATTACGGTGGAACCGAAAAAAAATTAATACAAGCATTTAGGTGATACTTAGAGGTAGGTATTACCTAGCTAGTTATCACTTTAGTATTAACCTGTGAGACCGGAACTAAGCCACCTAAAAACGCTATTGGACTTCATCGTTGACATGTTCCTAATGTTACATGTAAGCTAAATTATAGTGCATAGACAAGAAGGCAAACTTATCTATATATGATATACATGACGTATTGATATGAGATATTGCATTAAGTTGTTACTGAATACTTTTCAGATATATTATTGTTTGTTTGGTAATAATTAGGCATTGTAAGGAGCCTTTTTAGTGATAATATGAAAATAAAATAAAATATAAATTAAAAAGCACATCACAAAACGGGTTTGCTCAATACTTATAATGACTAATAACGAAGTTTGTGTTTATTAGATCTTGTTTGTTTCAGATCTTTGCTATATTGTCTCATTTTTTTAAACCTAATGTTGCTTATGACTAGACATAGCGGTGGGCATACGAGGTTAATAAACCAAATTATTCTTACATGACAAGACACTTCTCTCTGCCACTAGCTGAGGCTTCGCCGCCATCTTTGACAACTTTCTCCTTTTTCTTCTTACCTTTGCCATCCACTTGAAGAGACACATTTCTATTTTTCTCCATATTTAGGAGTTCCTGTAAAGAACAAAAATCTCTTTTATGTGACAGCGGACTGGCTATAATCTTGTCTGCATATGACTTAGATACATCTGTTCAACTAAAATCGATAATTGTCGAAGATCTCTTCTTTATAATGTAACCTTGAATGATAATGAGTTTCTGCATGAGAATTAAGTAAAATGATAAGAATACTAGCAGTGTACACAATGAGTGATCAACATCAACACCAACCCATCAAAATATTACAATAAAAGTTTTATCGAAATGAGGCCAGAATTTTGCAAGTTACAGCTTGTAAAATTGTACCACTTTTTTATTGCTTTTCTTGGTGCACACCTTTAATGATGTCACCTGACTACATGTCCGAAGTCGGGTGATGCGGAGGAGTGCATACTTGTGTATGTAAATCTTTATCCGTCCGATATTGCCATATCTCAGTGTAGTAGCAGAAAGTGTAAAATCCTGCATATGGCCACTGGCTGTCCATGCGCAACTTTAACTTACATAAGTACTTTGAACTAGTTTTTGATTAGAGGGCACTTCAACAACATCTCAGCCGAGTATTTCGATCGGGTGCCAATTCACCTCAACCCTCTTGTTACAAATGCAGTGGACTATGATCCAAGCTGTGTGACAATCACGGTACTTTTCTATAATCAAAGCAGTCTGAGAATAGGCTAATTATAAAGACAGTAATAATTTGATATTATAGTCTATATAGACTTCATATGAAAGAGATATATATTATAATAAGTACCTGGAACAGTTGGGTGACATTGTGATTAGTTTTGGCAGATGTTTCCATAAATGATACACCCCATGTCTGAGCTTGCGACTGCCCTTCACTTGCAGGAACTTCTCTTATTTCTGGACTTTCGTCACATTTATTTCCAGCCAACATAACTGGAATGTTGGGTAGATCAGCCCCTTTTATTTCTTTTATAGTTTGCCATATAGGTTTGAGTTCTTCAAGAGACTGTCGGCTGCTCACAGAGTAAACAAGAATAAATGCATGCCCCTGAAACATACACCATTATTTAATTTCAGATTGCGTAATGTTGAGTGAACAAGCACTGCATAGTTATAAAAAATATAGCTAACTATTTATAACAATTTATTCTCAATCCTTATCTGTCCTGTCTTTATAGAATATGATATTATTATTATTATCATATTTAATATACTAACACTATAAATTAGAAAGATATACATATCTTTCAAGTGGCTCCTGACTGCGATCTGTGGCGCTCTGTGGGGGAGGCCTATGTCCAACAGTGGACATCCTCCGGCTGATGATGATGATATTATTATAGACATGTATTATATAGTTTTTGTAACTTCATATCAACATAACTCTAAAACTAGTGAAAGAATAAAAAAAACAAAATTACATTTTGAAGGGAGCCACAGAGCAATTATTTTTAATAAATCAAATATTTCTAAAGCTGAATATTCACCCACCTTGCTTATTGACAATCTCTGCATTGCCGGGAACTGGTGAGAACCTGTGGTATCCGTTATTTGAAGGGTACATATAGTTTTGTTGCTGCTTATCACCTGAAAGATAGTAAAAAGTTGATTTACAGATGTAACATTATCTGATAACGGTTCTCTCACTCATACAGCAAAAGAGATGACTTTTAACCGTCTCACCATTCTGAATGATAGTATGACTTTAATGTTTTTACAATATACTATCATGTAAATAATCTTTTATATATATTTGAATTCTCCATTTTTTTTAATGGTTGCTTAATTAAGTTACTTTATTTTTGTGTATGAAAATTATGCTACAGAAATGTTTCATTTGCTCATATTGTGGATTATTAAATTTAACACTTTGATTTAAAAAAAACTCAGAAAAAATGTAAGTACAAAGTTAAAAAAAACTGGGCACTTTGGCATGATTGACTAAACTTTGAGGTTTAATAGACAACAGACGATAATCTTGCAATAAATATGACAATTCATCATCTTCACAAGCACCAGCAACCAGAAAATATTGTCTACTGGACATAACCCCCCTACAATTAGTGCCATAGGACACAGTCACAATTATTCTTTAAATATTTCTAGATGATGCTATTTAATTAATTACTTTCTTATGCTCATTATTAAATATTGAAAATATTATCACCTATATTGAATAAAATGTATTACAAACAGTATAACAGTAATAGGTGTATACTCATTTTTATTTTAATATTATCATTTAGGAAGCTTACTTGTCTGTACGTGTCTTCTATGGTTGGTATATAAGATTCTCTGAAAGTGCCTTTAACAAATCGTAAAACAAGGGAACTCTTTCCTACACCGCCAGCACCAAACACCACAACACGGTAATCATTACTCTGTTCCGGCATAACTATAATTTACTAGGATTCGTTTCGAGAATATCAATTTTACAGTCGGATTGCTGACAGTATCTCTTCTTAGTCTGACTTTTGGAGCATTTTACCGACTAAATTTTAACTGAAGTTTGCAACCTCAGCCTACATACTACAGATACAAATGAGGCTAAAAACATTCCTTATTTTATTGATTCTCAAAGCCTTCGTCAACTACAAACAAGTACAACAATGAACAACGATAAAGTATATCTTCATGACAAATTTGACACTATCTGGCTATATTGAAAAATATACACCAAGTGCCAAATGCCAAATGGAATTTTGAAGTGGCAAATGACAACTGCCCAATTTTTTCTAGTTCTTTTGTTCCTATACTTTGATGCATATGCTGCCTGATAATGGTGTTGTAATCTGTAGATAATTATTACAAACCAATTTTAATAGCTGCGTCTTTATTAGGACAAAAAAAATATAAGAAATTCACATTCACTCTTTAAATATAATTTAAATTATTCTTCTATTTTATATTTTATATATATTCTGAATTTTCGCGCTAAAATACATCATCATTTCGCTGGTCACAAACATATGTCGCAAACTTAGATCAGATTATATGGTCAAAGGTCGCAAAACACTCTGCAAAGCAAAATAAATATTGCATCGCATATCAATATTATCAATATTATACTATGTTTTAATCTGATGTAAGTTACAGCTTCACATTTATTTCATCAAACAAATTAGTGTGAGCCCCATAGGTAACACTGCATCTGATTGAGTATCCAACAAAAATGATCGAAATTGGCTTGATTGCCCGTTCGTTGGTCAGCATAACTAATGTGCGGTCGCATCAACGAAGTTATTTTCTTTCGTGGAACCCTCCTAGGGTATGCCAAGAGGTGTTTGTCATAGAGACAATATACATAGAAAAGAGAAGTCAGTTTTTATTTGGGGCCGTCTAAGTCGAAAGAGACAGAAAACTTTCACTTTCTATATTTTTTTCTCGTCCACTTTTTTCTATGCAATGCACATGTAAGATTATAAACATATATAAAGATTATTATCTTTTCATTCTCATCTTCTCTATTCAACAAGACGGCCGTCATATTACTGCATATGGCACCTCTTATCTATCATATCTCTTTGGTGTTCTTACCATTTTCTGTACTGTAAGTGGAGAAAATTTCTTATCGTAGAACAGTCATACAAATTTAGGTGACCTTGGCGCAGGAAATTTGATATTTTTTTCCTTTTTTTTTTAATTATCAGGGTGGCTATGAATTACAACATTAATCGTATAACCTTATAATAAACCAAAAACCAAATGTACAAATAAATACATAAATATACATAGTGCTTATTCAGTACCTCATTGTACATAAACTTCCTACAAATATAGGAGTCCACTTATAAGTACGTTCATACTCATGATAAGAAATCCAACCCAAGATATCCTTATAAGACCCAATTTTTTAATATACAGTTTCGTGAGTGCATGCAATTCCTTGGGATTAAGTATTTAAATATAATTAACATTGAATAAGTTTTCAGCATTTTTTTTTTTTAAAGCTATGATTTTATTGCAATTTATAGCAACCCCTGCAACGAGTTGAGATGGAAGATGGATTAGAAAATTACAAAATTACAAATGGCTTCCGTTTTCAACATTCGGCGGCCTTAATTTTCTACTGGTATGGTAATATAAATTAAGGTAAGAAGATTCTTCATTTTATAGTCATATTATTTAACAGCAATTTTTTTCTTCCTTTAAATGAATATTTCTAATTATGTTTTTGTTGTAAATTATTTGGAACGTGCCGGTTAGGTATCAATTCTATTTTTTGCATGTTTTTTTCTTGAACTTTTGATTGCACTCATTACACTATTCAAAATATGTTTAGGTAATCGAGAGTATATTTATTTTGGACATTTATAATATTCATGACGATTTAATTTCAGACATCTTATTATAACAAACGAAAGGTCGATCGAATTTAAAAAGATTTGGAGTCTTCCACAATCATGGGCATCCAGGATCTACAAGTATTTTTGGAGAATGAAGGTGTTGGAGTTGATTTATTTCGCATTGCTAGAACTCATGCTGGTGGTTTTCGTTTAGTTTTGGACGCTGAAGGATGCCTAGACAGACTATATGGAGGATACTTTTCAGGTAAACAGTTCATATTTATAGATTCAAAATTTTTATACTAAACGTATCTATGATGTATTAATTTTACCTGATTTGATTATTTTGAAGGTAATTTGAAGATTTTACGATAAACATAGTTAAAGTGTAAATACTTTTATTAACATTGTTTTGGTTCAGTACTTACTATTTGTTATTTTGTAGATCCAAATTTAAATATTGGATTTTCATTTTACTTCAAATAATGACTAGATTGAACATGGTGGAGCCAGAGCCATGTCTTCATGCTACTTTTGACTGGTTTTATTTAACTGGCTGACCCCTTTGGTATTTTACTCTGACTTTCCTAGTTAGAATATCTTTTTTTACTTATATTGTGTTTTTTTGTTTTAACATTGGTTTCTTTGGCAAAAGCGACTATATTTTACATATAAATATAATCCTAATCATAATGTTGTCTAAGTTTTGTTTAAATTTATGGTTACACGTAGAGTATGTATGATGATTAGTAGATTTATATTAATTTTGAAGGTCTAAAGCAAGAATACTCTGATGCCGTTTGTAAAACACAGTCTGAAAATTTAAAAAATATACTAGTGTTCAAAATGTTTTAAATTATGTCTAATTTATATAGATTAATGGATAGAGAATAGTCTCTACTACTTTTACTTTTTTACTTTTCTCCACTTAGTGTCTACATCTACAATTGAAATCAGGGTTGTTATTGATTTTGACAATTATATATTTTACCTGTTAAAATTTTACATATGTACTAATATTGGTTTTTACCCAAATGTGCAGCACAGGAGGGTTATTTGTTTAGCTGTCTAATATGCGAATAGCCATGGGAATGATTGCTACAGTATTATTGAAACTTAATTGCTTATCCAAAAATTGTGAGCAAGAACCCAACTAAAATTATAAAAGGAAAAAATAATTAACTAAATATTGACCTGACCGCATAATATATTACATTTCTAAATTAAAAAGGAAATAAATAAAGCTTATTAATAGCCATTCTACAGTCAGGACACATTCATAATCTTGGCACCAATCATCTTAATAAATAAGGGGGCCCAGTATACAGTGCCTGATGATTTTAGACAGTTAGGTTCTTTATTTATATAATTCCTTAAGTATGTCATTTAATAACTAGCAGTGCTCTCTTTTCACCCATGTAAGATCTTGAGGGAATAATTAGTTTTTTTAGTAATATGATTTTATTCCAGACATGACAGTGTAAATCACATATACATATAATAATCATAGACTATTTAGTACTGGATTCTGATTCCAAATATGTAAAGTTAATAGGTGCCTAAAATTTGACTTAATTGTTTTCAAACGTCACGGCGGGTGGCGGCTTAACCTTGGGTCACTATGAGTTTCTATCATAGCACACTATGCATAGCACACACTTACTGTAAATGGTGTCACTAAATTGAATGAGTTTTCTAAGTTACACAAGCAATATTTTTGTTATCATTGTTAAAAGCAATTATGAAGTGTCCTAACTGATTAATCATGATGTAGAATAAATTTTATATTGCATGAAATCTGTTGAATGCTGCAAGTAGTGGTTCTCTTATGTCAAACCTGCTAAGTGCCATAAAATAATCACAGATCACTATAACTCAAGCTGAATTGGCCAAATAATATTTTTAATGGAAACTAAGATGTCCTGTTCTGTATCTAACTCCGCTACATGGAAAATGATGTAGTACAAATTCATATCACATAGAAATGTTATCATCTGCAATATATAATTCAGATTGGGCATGCGGTGGACAATGGGCCAGATGTGTTCAGTTTCTTACCACACTTGCCCAAGCATTGGCCGAGCATCAGGTAGCCCTGTGCGTATGTTTCAACGGTGCTCACCCAACGCCACCAGCTCTACCGCATCATTGGATTCAAACTCAAGCAACACACAGACAGAGAGTTAATTCTGTAAGTACTTTTAGAATCTTCAACAGACACCATGTCATGCATGGCGAAGCCTAAGTTGGTATATCCTATCGCGCTAAGGACAAACTTAACCTACACTGTACCAGTTAATCCCATTGTATATATAAATAAATGTTTAACTCTAAGTCTAGACTTTAGGACAATCCATTTGATTTTCCTAAAGTCTCGTTTGGTCTGTAACATATGCAAAAATTAGAAATAATAATTGAAAAAATGATAAAAAGAAATGTTTTAATTGGGAATAAATCTTAACATAAAGTGTGTTAAAGCAATTTTTGAAATTAACTTTCTGATAGAAGATCTTTTTAATAAAAATATGCTCCATGTGGTAAGGTAAGAAATTGTAAGAGTGTTATTACACTTCTGAAAGACTTTATTTTTATTCTTTATTTTATTTACTACAATGTACAAAACATTATAACTAGAACAAAATTATTGGCTTACAGTGTAGCTCTTAACAGTAGAACTATAAACAAAAGCAATGCTAAAACAATCGACATAGGAAAAAAACTTAAATAAATGTGACACAAAGTTAAATTAAAAAAATTATAATTATTGAAAAGAATACAATGATTAGGTAATCAATTATTATCGAGTATATCCTTTAAGGTTTTTAAATAAATATTTTTAGTTGGTCCAAAATAATACATTTGACAAGCACTATTACATTTTACAAGCTACATTTGCAATGCAAAGCAATGCTACACTAGAAGATTTTCTGCAGAATGGAAATATTTTAGTATAAGATGTATACTTTGTTATTTTAATTAATAAACGAGACGGACACAATGCTTAAACCTGATTCATTCACTAATTGTCATACTGTCAAACATAATAAGATAAATGACATTTAATTTGATTAAATATCTAAACAAGGGTTTTTATAATTGAGGCAATCAGTAGTAATGTTAAATTCTTTTCTTATATTATTTTCAGTCTATACTATCTTCGGACTGATCACTATTCTGTATAAACTTATTATAAATTGCTTTCTGCAGGTTTTAAGACACATTGTAACAAAGGGCACCCCACCACCTAAAGTCTGGTGGGTGCCACCCACAGGATTGCATTCCTGTCTAAGGACAGCTTTGAGATATTTGAACATACCTATCGTAAGTGGAATTTTAATATGTTTTTGGTACTTAACAATCTTTGTATTTTGGTTTATTACAAATTTTTATACCTTATTTTAGATGGTGTCTTCGGATGATCATTGCCAGGAAGTTGTCGGCTTATGTAGAGAAAAGACTTACGCTGGACTAGTCGGTTGTTCTGGTGAATATTTAGTGTTTCAGCCACCAAGATATTTTAGTTCTTCACAGCTAAAACTTACATACAGGGTAAGGGCAAAATTCATGTGTGCTGTCACAAGTATTGGTGCAAAATAAATATTCCTTTTACGCTTTAAACATTCTATTGTAAAATAGATTTATTCATCCCTTTCTCCAAGTTGTAACTGCTCTGTGCATGAATAATATTGCGATTTTTGAGAAATGTTTAATGGTAATATTAATTTAGATATCTTTTAAATTATTATATTATATCAAAGCAAATGAGTACTCAGAACCTATTTAGAACTACCGACACCTGCATAATTTTCATGCAGATGCGTTGCCCTTTCATCCTCCGCTCAAATGGGCCACCAACCACACGAAACAGCTGTCAGTTCACAGGAGCGTTCACGTAAGCGAAAAACACTTATCGGTTGTGCCGGCCCAATTCGGCTAAAATGCAGCATGACACTACCTCTCGCAGTGCAGCTGAAATAAAATGCAGCATGACACTACCTCTCGCAGTGCAGCTGAAATAAAATGCAGCATGACACTACCTCTCGCAGTGCAGCTGAAATAAAATGTAATACTGAACATAGTTTGATAGTCAATATGATGAACATACAAGATGAACCCTTTCATATGTAACACTTGCAAAGTTATAATGAATGAGGAAGTGAACTCATATCAATAAAGTGGCATTATGATTTCAACCCTCTTTTAATTGAAAACAATTAAATATTTAAGTTTCACATTGTCTTTTTTTTCAGTCATCCTTGGAAACCAAAGAATACATGGTACATGACTTGCCAAAACTCCTTGATGTGCCACAAGATCGTCTGTACCTGATGGCAGCTCTATTAGGGGGCACCATTCTGCCAGAACAAAGTCTTACTGATTTCTACAAGAGATTGGGAATTACTCAAAAAAAGGTTATTATTTATCTTTTTGGCCTTGTGTAACAACTTAATGGGGAGTGTTTTTGTAAGTGGCTAAGGATGCTCAAAAATATTTGCACAACCCCGAGGTGTTGCATCCAGATTTTCACATCTTGTCAAAAGAAACATTATTATCTTAATATATATATATTAAGGTAGAGGTTAACCTATTACACTTAGGCATGTAACATTTTTTATTATGTAATTAATTTTCTTTTAGCAACAAATACCACCAGAAATGTTGATTAAAACCATTGCACAATTTGTCCGTGATTTACCATCGTCCGACATTGACGCTGCCTGCATTGAAGTTTTTGGCGATTTAAACGATCTCCGAGCTGCCAAACTAAAGCAAGCTGTACAATATTACTTGAACGGTACCAAAGATGGGTTCTTAAAATATAGAACTGCTTCCGGTAAGATAGACAATGTAACAGAGATTATCGGAGTTTGTTCCTTTAGGAATGATTTTAGGCGCGCGGTATGAAAGAAATGTAAAACGGCGATCAAGCTGACCGAGCGTAACGCGTACGTATATGACTATTATGACTATTTAACGTTGTAAAATGAGACAGAATCTGCTTAATGAACGCGTGTATCAAAATCCTTTATATACATTTATTTTATTTGTTACATTTGTTTATACATGCACACATTCTACAAGTAAAGCGATAAAATCCGTAAAATAGTCATAATAATGAATAACATTCGCGGAAACACACGAAGACTATATGCTCACCCTTCATTTTAAAATCAGTCTAAAGGAGTAAACTCCAGTCACGTGTCGGCCACAATTTTTCGAATTTATAAAACATTAATATCTCATTGTATATTTTAGGTCGCCGCCCGAAAAATAATAAAAAGAATCAAAAACTCGATATTAGCCCTCAATCAACGTCTCTAGATCTCGATACCTCTAAACTTGCTACAGAATCATCTGAACATGAGGTTTATATATTTTTTATTAGAGTATCATAAAATTATCTTGTGCTTGGAGTCATCCACGCCTTTTACATCAACATTACATTGGCATTTAATGGCTATGAAAGTCTTGCATGTCTTAAATTTAAAAAAAAAATCCATGTGCTGGGGATGCTACTAATATTATTTTTATTTCTTAACATTTATTTATTTATCTTCCCGTTTTTATATATTATAATATTCATATTTTAATTTACCTAGTCTTACCATAAATGTTGTAACAATTTTTTTTTATTGTTAACGACATTTATTACTTCTACAGTGTGTTAATTAATACAAAAATATAAAGTAATTAAAAATATATTCGAATAATATAAATTTATTCGAAGTGGTATACAGTCCTTTAAACATTGAGGCCAGTTATCACTAAAATGACGCACTCTTTCCTTGGGGAAATTCTTCACAGCCAATCGTTTGGATTGTTTTAGGGACTCTAAATTATCGTGCCGTTTAGAGCAAGCTGTATTCTCTGAAACTGACCATAAATCATAATGTGACCTCCCTTTGCTTTCCGTTTCAGTAGTTGTTTTGAATTTACCACTTTATTCAAATTTAATTTATCAGTTAAGAAAATGACCAGAGCGTCGCTTACAGGCAGCTAGTCCCAAATTATCTCTTAAGTTCGCGCGACATGGTTCTATGTGCTATCTTCATTTCCCAAGTTAAGATCATTTGCTTTTGGACAGGATTTCTTCGAATTCTTTCCCTTACTGCTTTGACCACCTTTTCCATACGAACACTACGTGGACTATCAGATCTTTCTCTTTCATCAAGCAGAAGAAGTCTCATTGTAATAGCCCGATACACAAACGCTAACACCAAGTTTATGGAGAGTCTAAAATTGCATTTGGCTACATACCCACTTTGTGTAATGCAATCATAGTGATTCCGTTCTCGATTTTAATATCGCTAAATGTTGTACAATACATTGGCCTCAAAAATTAGAAAAGCTATGAACAATCGTATAAAAATGACGGTTTCCAAATTCAAATGTAAAAATTTTTCATTTTTAATTGTAACAATATTTATGGTCAGACTAAGTATATAGATTCGTTGTTAGTTTTTATTTTTACCTAAACTTAAAGCACTTGGAACTTTGAATTGGCAACTCGATAAATTACAGCAAAAAGGCTTGGAAGATTACAAATTGGCTACAGCAAATGCTTCGATGAATGCTGACTTTAGCATTGAAGACCATTGCCATGACTTAAGCCATGGGATTGCCGCCATGTCTTTGGAAGGCGCTGAATCTGGGGCTCCGAAGCAGCAAGGACCTATTAAACCAACACACAAAAGTGGAAAACCTTCATACAAAGAGGTGTGTGTTTCTAAGAGAAAGCTTTTTGAGGTTTACATAATTTTTTATTTATTTTATGTACACAAATATTCATATGATGGATACTGACTGTTAGCTCTTAATTAATTTAAATTCTGGAAAATCATTTTACAAAATGTATGTCCATAAAGATGTAAACGAAATTTACTTGGGAATACACATGTTAGGTTTTTTTCAGAGCCAAGTTAATATCCCAATATAACTATATAGTGTGAAATATTGCAGAGCTTTCAATTAATATATAAAAAAATCAGAAGTGTGTGTGTGATAAAGGTAGAAAGTGAGATAAAACTCCAAAGGAATGTTTTTAGTTTTTACATTGTAAACTTTTCTAAAAGAAAGGAGATCTGGGGCCTTCCCCAAACTTAATTTTTGAAATTTTTGTTATAAAGGAGGTTTGCACAATCCTATTGGGAAAAAAGATGTGTTGTGGTTTTATTATGATTTATTAATGTATGTTCTAAATTTACATATTATAAGGCGAGCACTACTGTAAGTATTGCTTATTATATGATATCATTTGCTACGCAAACCTAGCCGCCCCAACTGTTTTTCTGTGCCAACAAAGACCTATAGTCGCTTGCACGACTACATTCTTAAGTGTGATACGATTAAAAAAATACATCATTTGCATTTTACATAAGGGTTATGATTAATTTATAAATGCAAGCCTATAGTAATAGAGGAGCGAAATTATTATATACATCTGCTTAACCAACGTCAAACGTCAACGTTAAATGTTATTAGTGCACAATACAATTGTTTAAAGCTAAGCAATAATCTTTTGAAGAGTTGACGTAACCAGTACGATTTAAATAAATATTTGTGTTGTTTAATAGGAACTGTGGCATAGTGTTGGTTATACAGTTCCAGTTTAGTAAAATATTGATTTTTATTTACTATATTCTTATATTTATAAAAAGTGTATTTCCATTGTCTTCATCCCCATCCCATGCTAACATGGGAAAAGTACTTTTCCCATGTTAGCATGGGGCTACACTTAACGTGTTGCGTTGGTTAAAATATATCATTAACTACGTCATTTTTGAAAGGGTGCTAATCACCTTTTCAAATATGACTTAGTTTGTCGACTTTACAAAATAGTTCCTCCTCCTCCTCCTTATACCTTTTGTAATTTATTAAATATGGATGTGTACGGCCGCCATTTTTTTGTAAAGTCAATTTAACTGGACGTAAATCCGTTCAGCGGCTCGTGCGAACATACCTTACAATGCAAAGTAGAAGATACCCATGAAAAATGTGTCTGCCGCCGCGTTAAAACATTGCTGTTTCTATATAATCGTATGACGTCACAGGGCAGCAGTCAGGGCGTCAGTCGTGGTCTACTAAATGAGGACAACTGCCCCCATGCGCCGGCCGAAGTGCTTCGCACGTGCGCCGAACGGCACGCGCGCGGCCTCATGCACCCACATATGCTAGCTGTGCTCACGCACCGCCAGCTGGCACTGCCCGTGCTATTGGAAGACGACAACCACCGTGAGATACCCTCCGTGCACCACTTTTATCGGCCCATACGACAGAACGTATACGCTATACTCTACAACATGCATCACCATCGATTCATGGCGCAGAAGGCTAGAGGTAAATACATTGGAATTATTATCAGATTTGTTACCATCCAGATATTACCAGATTTTTTTACAGTAGCAAACTCCACCACGAGCTGTCTTTTGGTGATTGTATGTAAGGTCTGACCGTCATGCGTGGGAAAAAAGTAGGGACCTTTTGATGACTTTCCACTAGAATTAATACCCTCATGGAGATTAAGTAGGTCAAGGACAAGGGATAGTGTAGAATTTTTGAAAAGTTATTTATGTGGCAGTTTTTTGGTCCTACAGATGAAGGAACTGTCACTGGTTCTATGGTAAACGAGCGCCCATGCACAGTACAAGTAGCAGAATGGATTTATTCTCATGTGAACCCGGGGAAGAGTCCAGAGTTGGTGCCTGGAGTGGTGCTCGACTGGCCCGTACCTACAGTACAAAGACTTTGGTTTGGGTAAGATTCTTTTTCATTGCATAAGGAATCAATGATAATCTAAATATGTAGAACATCAGCAGTCCCTCCCGGCTTCGCACTTGTGGTCAACGAATAAACTTATGACATTCTGTTTTTGACTCGATGTGAGTCGTTCGCGTTGCTATTCTCTTTCTAGTAAAGCAAAGATCCAGTTTCCGTTATCGCAGTCTTTTTCTTTTTCAAGACAAAAGCGTTGGAACGTCTTATCGTGATGGCTCGCGTACCTGAGAGTAAGTGAAAAGTGCGTTTTACGTTTTATTTTGTGCCCCAGGTTACAATATTTACACAGTTGTGAGTGAAAGTTTTGAGTTTTTGCTGACCAAGTCATCGCGAGGACCATAGTACAAATCTCGTAAATTTACTAACCCTGGGTCACGCTACTCCATCGCTCGCTCCACGTCACCCGTGCCGTCGGATGGGTGGAGCAAGCTCACCAAGACGGTGTCTGTCCGCCCGACTTAGTGGCTCGTCGGCCCGGATCGGCTCCGTGGATAGCGTCTTCTCAGATGAAGCGATAATAAGAATAATCCCTCGAGCATCCCAAAAAACAGTCGCCATCACTTTGCCGGCCGACAAACTCCGTTTTTGCTTTCTTCGGCCCAGGCGTCCGTTGCAGTCCACTGCTTAGATTTTCTTTTGTTTCAGGAGTATAATGATGTGTCCATGTTTCATATAATGTCACATAACGCTGCAGACACTCGTTAGCATCACGCTTAAACAGCGCCAAACACTCCGACGAATCGTCCACTCGACGTTGCTTTTGGTTAACGGTGAGCGACAGCGGCACCCATCGCGCGCGAAGCCTTTTCATTCTTAAATATTCGTGTAAAATGCTAAAAACGCGTTCAGAGGAAATGCTTACCATCTCTGCTATCTGCCACAACTATAAGCTCCAAACACTCAAAACGAGTTTGTCACCCGCGTTTAAATTTAGTTAGTTACCCAGGTGAGAATTGTTCTTAATGCAGGAGCATTATTACCTTAAACACTGTGTAGCTTCACTTAGGGTTTCTGTTTTCCCTTTTAAAACATAAAACTTTATCACCGCACGAATTTCGATTCTTTCCATTGTCGACAAATTTTACTGCAGACAAAGGTTCCCTCACACAAATTCTATCAGTTCGAATTTGGCGTTCTATTTTCGAAAAGATGATAGAATATACCTTTTTTAGTTCGTCGTTTCGGGTAGTTGTCAATTAGCCCTCGGAACTATTCTGTACATAGTGTATTTTATAAGAGAGGTTACACAACACGAAAGGAGGTGACTACATACATATACTCTAAAAGTTCTCTCTCGCACCACATCTTATAGGATCAAATCGTCAAAAGATGTTAGAGAACTATTGACAATAAGACTTTCAGTAATCATCATTATTCATGTTAATCAAATTGTCACTCAACTTAAGAAAATATTAAAATCTGATGTAAAAAATAGCTTTAAACTTTTTGCATTTCACAGGGAACACCCAAAATATAAGATATCATATTTTTTGTCCATAGGACTGCTCAGGATGACAAATGTCGACGGATGCGGGCGTTCTTGTCTTGCATGCGCTCTGACACGCCACTAATGCTGAACACTTCCTATGTGCCTCAGCATCTACTCATTTTGGCTACAGTATTGAGGTATAGTTATAAGCTGCTAGTGATCGCCGAGCGATTCGATATGAACTATGAAAAAGTAAAACCTTTTCGAATAATATAAATGAAAGTAAATATAAAAAACGAAAAATAACAAAAAAAAAATAATTGTTGCTTGACTATGGACGCTTTCCTTATAAAACGTGTCCTACACAAGTTAAGGCATGTATCCCAAGCGCGTGTTTCGTTTTATTTAATTAAAATAAAATCTATCTAATATTATATTAAAATATTTATTAGCCATGTTCTGTCTATCTTCAACTGGACCAAATTTCAAATTCATCCACTCAAGCAACTCTTTAAAAAGGCATGGGATTTTTTCTTCGTATGTTAATGTATAGATACATATTTTAATTTTATCAAAAATTGTTATTTAAACTAATGAAATTTAAAACTTAAAAAATAAACACAATCTTTTCTACCTGATTCAGGTTCATCATGACCTCCCAAATACAAATACTTAGACGGCAAGAGTTGGATGCTTTCTTAGCGACAGCCTTTTCAAATGATCTCATGAATGCTCTCCATCTTCAAGAAATGACGGTAAGTTATTATATATATGCAAATATAAATACTTCTAGATAATATATGTGATGAAATATTCGTTTGATTGCCATGGTATATAATTTCGTAAATTTTCTTAAAATATTATAAATGTTGTTTCTACTTTTTCGTACGCCTAAAATCACTTTCTGCAGATAGAGATTTTTGTCGTTTCCAGTTATTTTATGGGTCTGGGAGTTGTGTGTACGCATTATAGGTGAACGGCATCAGTTCACGCGGCGTGCAGCTAGGCACGTTGGTAATGGCGGGCGCAGAGGCGGCGCTACTGGCGAATGACGCATGCGGTGCGCCCGTGCCGTGGCTCGTCGCTGCGCCCTGGCTGTACTTCGACGGCAAGCTGCTGCAGCGCAACCTACAGCGCGCCGCCGCTTGCAAGCATTTGGCTCAGCTTTGCGACAATCACATTGACACCGTGGTCAAGGTAGTAGTCTAAGTCGGTTGGGTAAACTGACTTTTTATTACTTTAAGAATTAGACGTTAAAATCTATAATGTAATTTTTGGGTATGTTTTTGTTTATTTTTTTGACAATCCCAGCCCGAAACCCACAAAAAATAGTTCCGAAAAATAAAAAAATTGCATGCCCAAACTTACATCAACTTGATGAACTAATATTTGCAGGCACTTTCATACATTTTGTATAAAACGTTGTAGTTAATTTCATAAATCATTCATCGTTGTAGTATTTTCGTTAGTGGAATTATAATTAACCAATTTTTGTAATTCCTTTATTCTATTTGTTTTTTATTTTCTACTTCTTGCCAAATTTTAGGTCAAGGAACCAACGACTTAGTATTATGATAATTAAGATTTTAGTTGGTGAGCTATCTCATGGAAAGTAGGCAGATAAAACAGTTTGTTTTGATTGTGCTTAAAGATATTGTAGACCAGATTCTACATGAATTTCAGCTTGATCAGGTCTACGCGTTGGGAAAAAGGTCTTGACGGACACAAGTGGACAACAAGCTGATCATATAAGGGATTCGTTTTCCTCTTGAGGTCTACTGCAGCTTAAAAATGATTTCGATTGCGCAGGTGGAACGCATGCGTAAAGCTATTCTCGAGGGGCTGGAAGTTGAGTTCGCGATGCCGCCGCTGCCACTGGTCGGAGTGATGGGCTCGCCGATGGGCTGGCGCGGTCGCGGGCGCGGCGCGCGTCTCGAGATCGCTGGCGTCGTCGTCGGACAATGGGGCGGCGGCTCCTACCCCACGCGTCCGCAGCGCTTCCCGCAGGTAACAACTTGCTAGAAACAGCTGAGCCTTCTTGAGGGACATAAACCGACGCAAAGGTCGGAAAACCTTACACACAATAGTAAGAGGTAGTGCCCTGTTGCATTATGTGGAATTAGCCCGGGCCATCCTCTGTAATGCAAAACTGCTGAAACTTTGAGGCTTGAAGTCAACGACACAAGCAAAGATTTGATTGTATTAGAGGATATGTACACGCTCTCGATTGTCAAACTGACATATCACTGAATTATTTGACGCTAAAAGTGGACATGCTTGCTTTATTCTCAAATACGAAGGCTAATTCTAAATAATTTTTTAAATTGCAATATTCTGGTTGTTATGTATTATATAACTAATAAAAATTATATAAAGATAACTGTAAGCAATATTTGAGTTTAAAAAATATTTATGATGTGTTAGAATTTAATTTTACTCGTAAAACATAAGTACAAGATGTAGCTACATTAATAGTAAATTTAATTCTTTATCTGGCAGGACTTGTGATTTCATTTCAATTTTTTTTTTGATTTCTATAGAAATAGGGCTGTCATCAAACATACCCAAAAATTGTAGCAGATATTTTATTGTTTTGTTAATTGTATAAAGACACAAATAGTTTTTAAAATCCATTTTTCCATTAACTAATTTCAAAAAAGGTGTAATCCTCATTTCGTCTTTACATATGTTTGTTTCAAACATGATATGTGATTACGCCGCCAATTGTCCCTTGATTTTGATATGGTGTCAGAATGCTCTCTTACACACTTACAAACACACATAGTCACATATTTAATTTTTTACTGATCGATTTAGTGTTATGCTTACAAATATGAATTATCTCTTGTCTTTGCGTTTCGTTATTGCAAGGGCAAGGTTTTTGGTAGTTAGTGGTTATAAACGTTTTTGTCCAATTGCCAAAACAATAAAATTAAGGAATCAACTTAAAAAATAGATGGTATCAACTTAATGTCCTTTTAGTCACTAACGACGTTCGCTGTGTGTTAATATTATAAACAAAGCTCCCAAAAGCTGAATGTGATAATTTTTTTTTAATCTACTGAATAGGTTTTTAGCGGTTATCGATAATAGATAAAGCGAATTCTGAAGAAATTTTATTGTGGGCGTTGTTACTCTGTCAGTCATATGTTATAAACGTGTCATATATACATGACCGGTACAAGCGGTGGGTATGGTATTGGTTATAGCAGGAAAAATGCATTTACGCACCATCCAGCCGACCCAAGGAGGCCCGAAGTGGGTGTCGGGCTCAGGTCGTGCAGCGGTAGCTACTACCGACTAAAACCTGCTATCCGTAAGTTATTATTACTATTGGCATTTTACTGCGGATGTGTGTCGGGTCGTATTCCGACGTTTGAACGATTAATTTGTTTTTGTGATTAAGAGCACGGTCAAAGAATTTTTGAGACAGCTCTTTGAAGTGTCCTTTTATCGATGTCAAGTGAAAGTCGCAATGTAGGTCGATGCTACGAATGTACCACGGGCATCCAGTTGCCATGCGCAAGAATCTATTCTGCATTTTTTGCAAACGTTCTATTTGGGTCGGGGCTATGTGCGCAAATGCTGCACTGCAGTACGACATGATCGGTCGTATGCATGTAGTATACAAAGTGAGCTTATGATTTTCGCCATTTTGCTCTTTTTGTTAATGTCATATATAAAGGATATAGTTTGAAAAGTACATGCCGTGCCTTTTTCAGAACGTTGTCTATGTGATTCTTGAAGCTCATCGACCTATCTAGCGTAACGCCTAGATATTTTACAGTCTCTGCTCTAGGTATCTCGCTACCGTAGAGCAGGATGGCGGGGATGTTTCCTCGTTTGTAGGAGGGCGGGGTTCGGGAGAAGAGTATGGACTTAATCTTTTCCGCGTTTACCCCTATTCTCCATTTTAAGAACCATTCACCGAGTCCGGTGACGGCCTTTTGGAGTAGCTTGGCTCCGAATTTGGGGAGGTACCACGTGTACAGTGCGGTGTCATCCGCGAACATCGCTAGCTGGACGCTGGGGTGTCGTGGTATGTCGCTTGTGTACAGATTGAAGAGGGTGGGAGAGAGGACCGATCCTTGAGGAACTCCAGCCCTGAGGGGACGAGGGGAGGACAGGATGCCCTCCACTCTGCAGCGCAACTGCCCGTTTGCTAGGTAACTGTTCACGATCAGCACCAGCCTGTCAGGCAATCCTAGTTGGTACAGTTTGAAGATGAGGCCTTGATGCCAGATCTTGTCAAACGCCTTTGCTACATCAAAGAAGACAGCGCCCGTGCCGCGCGGCCGGCCCTGTCTTTGAGTCCCCAGAGTACGTACTCCGTGAGGCGGTGTACTTGTTGTGGACAGCTGTGGCTGTCGCGAAACGCGAACTGCTCGTCCATGAAGAGATTTTTTCTCGTATCACGGTTTTAAGGCGAGCGAGAATTATCCTTTCATAGATTTTTCCTAGCGAGTTTAGGAGAGTTGTGGGTCTGTAACTAGTGGGCTCCGTCCGGGGTTTTCCCGGTTTGTGTATGCCAATCACTATGGCTTCCTTCCGTGTGTCTGGGAAAGTGCACTGAGCCAGAAGGGAGTTAAAGATGCACACTAAGAGGTTTATAATAACGGGCGGCAGCTGTTTCAGCGCCTTGTTAGTTATTCCGTCGGGCCCGGGGCCCTCTTTGAGTGAAGGTCCTTTATTAGATCCTTTACTTCTTCTGTGTCCGTCCGACGTTCGATCTCATCATCATCGTCCGGCGGCACAGCCAGGCGGGCCGTTACTATGTTTTGTACCTCTTCTATGTGGGAGGGGTCTGTGGGGAGGGAACTAGGAGTGCATTGACTCTAGTGTGTATCCTCCTAGACACTCCGCCTTTTCGTCATTCTCTAGTGCAGGTAATCGGTTTTCGCGGATTAGTGGTGGCATTTGTTCCATCGATTCGGACTTCATAGCTCTCGCGAGAGACCAGTCCGTATGTGACGGAGATAGTTCGCTAACGAAGTGATCCCATCTCCTGTTAATGAAGTTTCGTATAGCCTTTTTGACTTCTCTTTCGAGTTTTCGGAGGGCTTACCTGCTCATTTCGCCTCCGTTGCGATCATGCAGGAGTTTAGCCGCATTTTTTCGACGGCGTAGGTCCCTGACATCGTCAGAGAGATCTAAACGGTCCTCGGGGACGGTGAGATCTCTCTTGAAGGTTCTTCTATTTTACTCACCAGTAGGGCGGTGAGTCTATCTCGTCTGGGATACTACCGAGTTCACTCGATTGGAAATTACCTAAATTATCTTTCTGTAATCTGTAGTCGATGATCTTTTTCTTTGTTTTTGTGTTTCTATTGGGTCCATTTTCTCCTATTTCTATTAATATGGGTCTGTGGTACGATTTAGCTCGTGTAAAGTTTCAGCCGTCTTGATGGCGAGTGAAACGTTTTTAACCAATGCTATATCTATAGTTCCCGGTGAACGTATATACCCATTATTGTTCGGGATATAATGGGTTGGGATATACGGAGCGTTGATGATGATGTTACGATCATTGACATATCTGTTAAGGACAGTCCCGTGGCTGTTGTTGTATCTATTGACCCAGGTCACGTGGTGGGCGTTGAGGTCCCCAGCTAAGATTATTTGGTCGTCGTTTAAATTTTCGAAAATAGCGTCCAGGTCGCTAACTAGAAGCGGCTTTGAACCTGACTGATATACAGAGACTATGGTGATGGGCTGATGAAGCAATGTGAGTGTTCCTCTAAGGTTTTTTTTAAATAAAATCTATTAAGTAAAGTGAAAAACTGAAGGCGATCGTAGCTGTGGTCAAATAACAAACCGTGCGT
>JAFELO010000262.1:542923-596915 GCA_017140195.1 Eumaeus atala | reverse complement strand
TTTTCAAAAACGGCCGTTTTACTTTTTGGCGGGCCAACGATTAACCGGATTGAATAGGGCTGAGTGAAATTGCGCCAGAAAGATTTGGCGTTGTACGATATTCAATAAAGCCAGCCCTGTTGAAATAAAGTGATTATCTAAACACTTGCGGCGTTGCACGACATGAGATCAACAACGGCCTCGATTGTCGAATACAGAGAAAAAAGTATGCTGAAACAGGTAATCCATAGTTAGGTTTTTTATTTGCACTTAAAACACTTGGCCATACTTGTATCACTGTCTAAAATCAAGATGTTCAATAAGGATAAACATCAGCCACCATACTGAAGAACGTCTCGCAATAACAGTCCGGCTAATTGTCAGCCCGCCACAAAACAAAACAGCCCTGTTATTGAAAATGGCTAGCCGTACTGTTTATACGGCGATTGGTACGATTGGGTTTCCACATAGTGTCTGCAAGGTGGGTTCCGCGAGCGCTTTCAGTTGACAAAAAGGACACGATTGACTATTTCACGTGTTTTTCTGAATCTGTTTGTTACAATGGACGAAACATGAGTTCATTTCTGTACGCCAGAAATAAAATAAACAATCGAAACACTGAAGAAAACCTGATTCACAACCCCGTAAAAAGGATAAGGCGATTTTGTCGGTAATGGCTTCATTATTCGGGGACTCGAGGGTGTGATTATGATAGATTATCTTAAAAGGGGTCATACTATAAACTCTGATTACTAATGTGTCTTACTACGTCTTTTACGACAGGAAATAAAAGAAAAGCGTCCAGGACTGCTCGGAAGAAAAGCTTTGTTTCATCAAGATAACGCCAGTGTTCACACTTCTGTGCAATCAATGGCTTGAAATCCACAATCATGGTTCTGAACTATTACTGCATCCGCCTTATTCACCCCATCTGACGTAGACGAGTAGCAGAGGCATATTTTGACTCCACGGAAGATTTTTTTGAACGGTGTAACTGTTTTAAATGGGAGATGACAATAGTGCATTGAACTTGATGGTGATTGTGTAGAAAAATAAAAATATAACTGACTTAGCATGTTATTCTATTGGTTAGGCCGTACACTTCTCAATCCACCTTCGTAAGGTACTGATACCTAAGAATAGTATCTTGATACACTTGTGCCGGTGTTTTGATTGATACCTTTTTCACAAAAATATGGCTCAGTCACTCCTTCATAACTAACACCCCACGAAACAGTCACTGAAGTCCTTAGAGCTTTGAGCATAAATACGATCATTTTGTTTGTTAAAATGTTGCTCAATTCTAAAAAAAACTCATCCGTTAACAATTTTTTTCTGTGACCTCACTCTGCGTAACTCTTCCTTAGTTGTTTCTATTTTACCACCCTATTCATCTTTAATTTATCAGTTAAGAAATGACCAGTGCGCCTCTTATAGGCTGCAAGTCCTAAGCCATCTCTTAAAATACGCGACATGGTTCTAGGTGCTATCGTCACTTCCCAAGTTAAAATCTTTTGCTTTTGGACAGGATTTCTTCAAACTCTTTCCCTTATTACTTTGACCACCTTTTTCGTACGAACACTTCGCGGTCAGCCAGTTTTTTCTCTGTCACAAACACAGGAATTCTCATTGTGACTATCATAGCCCTATACTCATACGTTTGACTTATATCATTTGTATGAAGTGTTTTAAAAATTGCGCTTTGCTCCATACCTACTTTGTCTAATGAAAGCCCAGTGATTCTGTTCCCTTGATCACCCCACTCCATTTAAAATACCAAAATATTGTACAATATATTGGCGCCAAAATAAGAAAACACAATGAACAATCGTATAAAAATGACAGATTTCAAATTCAATTGTACCATTTTTTTATTTTTTATTGTAACAGTATTTATGGCCAGACTAAGTATATAAGTAGTCAAAAGTATTAAAATATCGTTTGAAATTAAGAATATAGTTGTTGATTAAAGCTTAGTTTTTTTTACGATATAGGTAACAAGTCGACGCGTGGGTATGGTACACATAGACAACCATCGTAGTAGATTAGTAGAAAGTGCATAGAAAACTCGAGTTTACGCGACGTTTCAGAAGCTCTACAGCAACCTGGTAGCTGTAATATAATAATAGTAAATAATTTAATAGACCGCGATAAAATCCGTAGAAGTAGTTTTATTGTAATAGAAAACTCAAAATTAAACAAACTCTAGTAATGGTTGTGCTAATAACTTGAGTGATTACAAAATGGATTTGAAAACGTGTTGTACAATTTACAGGATTCAATTATATTTAGAGCCAACAGGTTAGCCCAGTACTAATAGATTGTTAAGGAGGATAAGTGTTAAAATCGTGAATTAAAAATGTTTTAATTTTAATACCTTGATATTTTATAATATTGTGTATAAATATGAATTAGAAATTTTCAATAAATAGAAAACTTTTCTCCCAGTAACTTCTCCCATTTAGGCGCTCTCCTATTCCAAGTGTTACTCCATTGCAAGTAATTTAACTAACGCCCCAATATAATTAAAATTATTTTTAAACTTAGTTAAAGTGCTTTGTTTATTTTGGTAACCCTGCGTTTTCAGATAGTCCACCCGATTTAATATCGGGTGGAGTTAGTTTGAATTCCTTAAGGGGGGGGGGGCTTTCCCAATTCCCAAATTGGGGGGAATTCCCAAATTAAAATTTAGCCAAATATTGTTTTTATTATCTTTAAGTTGCCTTCAGTAATTTTCGTAAGCATAGTCCAGCCCATTATCCTTACGAAAGAAATTTTTTACGCTAATCATGTATATCTTTCAAACCTAAATTTCTTTTCTAAAAGAAATGAGAACTACTTATTGAAGTTATTATGTGTGTGTATATGTTATTTCTTATAGAAGTGAAGTAACGGCGTTCAAAGAGTGATGTGTAAACTCCTAACTTGAATAAAATATTTTGATGTTATAATTATGCCCTTTATTTGATACATTTATAAGTTCGACATGTCAAACAGTCAAAATAAATGAGCAACTGTCACTGACGCTGTTAATTAGTAAATAGTAGTTAAAATATGTATTATGTTTTGAACTTTTTATTAGAAAAAGGTTACGTTAGTGCTTAAGGTGGCGCGTTATGTGCGGCATATGAGTTTTCAGTGGCCCATGTAGAGTAGGAGGGCAACACTGAACTTCAATTAAGTACATTTCTATGGGCATCGGTAGTCATCAATAGGCTCGGACTGCTCGTTTGCAACCCTATACTATAGAGAAAAACGTGTATGTTATTTGGTTTTTATCGTTGTAGCAGGTGAGCTACGTGGGCTACACGCCGCCGGCGCGCAACTCCTACGGCGGGCGCAGTTGGCGCGGCGCACGAGCTCGAGGGCGCGGCCGCGGCGCCGCCCAGCGCGTGCGCCGCTCGCGCCGCGATCACGACGAGCCCTACAAGATGGCCACCGTGGTCATCAATGGGTGGGTGGACCGCACATTCTACATAATATATTCAGTTTGGTATCTTAATGGTCCCAACATCGGTTTAAAATAGGCGTAAATGATATTCTTTCTGAAAGTACGAACATGTCTATAGTACGCGGCATATAAATTGAACTATAACCGTGAATGCGCAGTAACGCTTTTACGGGTATCAATCGTGGTGTAGTATATATGTGCGAAGCGAAATGCAGTGTGTAACTAGAACGTTACTAGCCCACGTGCTGTCCTTTTTCGTTTCTTGCTCACTACACACGCTTCGCGGCCCTGAGGTATAGGAACAGGTTCACAGAGCAAATACAGAGGAGACGTGTTGGAGATAAATTTCCATATGAAACAAAACGTGACAATTTGCGGGGTGAGTGGATATTAAATCCTACTTCGGTACTATTCACGAAACGGCCCCAAGCAAAGAGACACGCCTCCATCCCTATTGCTCTTACGAAATAGTTTGACTATCCGACACTTTATCATTAATCATACACTAAATCATTATGTGCGGGTCACAGTACATGTACTCTACAGACGCGTACACAGAAATGGGTCTTGTTCGTAGTCAATTACTCTATAGCTTGCATATTGATTAGGAATAAACCCCCAATTCAGAGTACGTTTAAGTTTTTGTAAGATATAGAACCATGCTGCTTTGCAGCCGAATGGGTTTGGCACGGCCGGGGAAGTATTTCTAGCTCACACGATTCTCGTCGGTGATGTGTTCGGAGTTTCTAAGGGTCAATGCTGTTCTATTGATGTATAATTCAATAATAACGGTAATAAAACCGACATATGCGTTTGGTGAATATAATGCCTCAAAGGCACAACACATACATAAACAACTAAACACAACATTTTGCGTTGCGTAGTCGGGTAAAAAATGTGTAGTTCCAACGTGTAAACGAAGTTGACGTATTTTTCTTAGATGTTGATAGGGCCATCATTGTAACTGATTTGACGGTACTATTATTTCATCGCATTTATTTTTACACATTAGCATATATCACTAGCTCAAAGTCCGGCGTTTTATGCCTGTCGCCTCCTGTCTCGCCCAGAATACAAACGAAACAGTGCTGCACGCGCGCGCGCTTGCCCGTACGTATGCACAGCACGTTTTCGACGCTTTCTCATCGAAATGCCGAAACTCGTAATTATTGTGGTGTCAAAGCCATAAAATATGTGAAAATTAGTTGTCCTTTATTTCATTGCCGAGAGACTAACAAAGACAAGTAGTTAGTATATTTTAGTTAGCATCTTTTCAAGTTGATGCCATTTATTTTTTTTTAGAATAAAATTTAAATTGAGTAGGTATTATAAATGTGTTGTTTTTTTATAAAGTAATAACTCCCTAATATCGAAATATACAAGTGTATCTATACCTACTATGTATACTAATATTATATACTAATATAAAATTCAATAACCGAGAATTCAGACAAGGAAATAAATGTATAAAACATTTTATAAAACTAAAACTTATTTATTTTAGTTGTTAACATACTTTTTATTTTATTAGATTTATTTGAATATGTAGAAACAATATAAAGATAATGTGTCTTGTATTTAAAGTATGTAACCGCATTATCGTTATGCTGAGGTTTGACCCTCCTCCCCTTATGTACAATTATTCCGCAACATTGTTTGACGATTGGTAACGTGGCGGTTAGTCCGCGTGTTACGCTAGAGTTTGCGGGTTCGAATCCCGCCCAGGTCATTGATGTTTATATGTGTATTTCTATAATAAAAATCTTAAATATATAAAATTTCTTAAACTTATAAAAATATCAAATATATTTCCGTTGCCCAGTTCCTGTAACACAAGTCCTTACAGTACTTAGGAACACACACATAGAGTTGCCTCTATGTGTGTGTTCTTAGGGTACACACGTAGTATTCGTAGTTGTTCATGTTTAACAAGCATATTGGCAATGTAGGCAATTAACTAAAACGAAACGTTTTTTTTTTGTATGGGACAGAAGTACCTGTTGATAATAGTAATCTGTGAAATTAGTAAGGTTTGATATTTGATTTTCTTTCTGAGAGCAGCACCATCTATTGTGTTATGTATAACTCAGTTGAATCGTCTAGATGAGGTGGAGTATTTTTTTATTTATACATAGCTTTAGAGAAATATAAATATACCTGCAATTTCTGAAATTATAATTCTAATTACAGAAAAACCGTAAGACCTGATAACATTGGATCTCCTAATGACAGTCCCCATGAAGACAATTTACAAATGGAAAACGATGGTGAAGGTAATTTTAATTAAAATGTTTCTTGATATTGTCCTCATTTGTGAGAATTTTAGTTGATCTGTATATATATTAAGACTTGGAAAATTGACATGTCTAATTTTATTTTAAAGGTGTTGTTGTTTCTATCTTATGTTAGGTTTGTTATGTGAAGGGAATAAGGATGTGCTTTTATTCAGGCAGCATATTATAATTAAATAAACTATTTTGAATATCTTGATCCCATTATAATTGTACTCTGTATATGAAGAACGTTAAATTTTGTCAACCTCTACGATCCCCTGTTGATTTAACTTTCCAATATTTGCTTTTTAATCCTAATTTCCGAACTCTTCTTGCACAAATTTCCAAGCCACTGCTGTTTGCTGTTACTCTTACCAGGACAGATTGATTCCATTTTTTACAAATCATACTTGCACTCCCAAATATGTCTCTAATAATCATAATTTCAAAATACCTAAAGCATAATTTTCACTATCAGAAATATTGTTAAACATTCTACACTTTGATGATATGCAAATAAAAATCATTATCATATGTCTATGTCAAAATGTGGAATGATTTTGCCCTTTTTAATAAAACTGACCAGAATTTATATTTTTTCCATTTGAATTGTATTCTAATTCTTTTTAGGTTTTACTTTTTTTTCTTTACCATGAAAAATAACCTATAGTACCTATACTAGCATGTCATTGGTTCACTTACATATTTTCCAGTAGCCTGGACAAACTGATATTCACCTTTATAAATACTCCGCTTAAGAAATAAAAATTATTTCATCACATTTTCGTGCTAAAAATATACAATTAGAATTTGTATATTTTTTATCAATAATAATTACTTTTCCGCCATCATCCACTTAAAAATTTCTAAGCGAGTGTATTCTTAAATTGGGTTTCTTAAAGTAACTTAATAAACTTTAATACATGTTATTAAAGATAAGTTAATATTAATTATAGCTTCTATATTGATGATAGTCTCAAAAATAAACATCAACCTTTGTGTGTGTAACAGTGATCATGCTTTTAGACACATGAATAATGTAATAATATGTTGTGTTTATCGCAATAAGTAGTGAGTTTCACATTACAGGATATAACATGCAAAAGGGCAGGGGTGGAAAGAATATTAAAAAGAATACAGGAAAAGGGAAGAAAAAAAGCTCCAACCAGAAGGCTGACGTAGCTCAAGCCTTGGAAGCTAACGGGCCTCTTGATAAGACCAAGGTGAATGCATAGTATTGAGGACATAAACATTAAATGTTAATAGTAGGGCTAGTTAGCAATGCTATTTCCTTTCCAATTTAACTTTGCACTCTTTTAACTAACTCCTCGTATTTTAGGTGGCGGAATTTAGTCATAATTCTGAACAAGAGCACATCGGCCAAGGTGATGCACCAGTTTCTAACTAAATATTTCTCTATACCCCAAAGGTAAAAAGTAAATGATGTATTTATTTTTCAAAGTTATTGGTATATTTATTTTTATCTTTTTCTTTTTACTGTTATTTTAAAGTTATTATTATAAAAGATCTTTTTAATTGGCGAGTGAATACAATGCAGAATGGAGAACGAAATTAATATATATTTTATGTTAAATATATTCACTAGCTATTGACAATTCGACAAATCAATTGTACCAAGACACTATCTAATAGCACGTAAATAGCGAGACGGAATAGGTCTAATATATGATTAAGACTTGTTATACCTATAATGGTATTAGAGATGTACGTGCCTCAAGATCTTTCTAAAAGACTTCTCGATTAGAGACTGATTTTATATTAATTTAATTGACACGAGTGATCAATTAAGTATAATATGGAAGACAATATGATGTACGATAGCCATACGCTATTCACTTCTAATGAGACAACTTGGACACTTTAATACATTTTCAAATATAATAACACCAAAATACTACCAAAGCCGACCTACCCATGCGTAAAGGCATTTAACAATGTAAAATGAATCCTGTTAACATCTTCTATTTGACAAGTGACATTTTGAAAATATAGGATAAATTAACGTCTTGATTGTTAAGTCATGTTAAATTAAAAAAAGTGATATGACTTAGTGAATAATATGTTTAGTTTAGCATATGGAGTACTGAGTCAGCATTATTTATTTATATAAAGTATATTTACTATTTACCAAATCATTATTTTAATTTTAGGCTTGGTTTGGCTTTCACAATCTATAGAATATGGAGCTTCATAACAGATATCTATCTTTTTGGATGCTGTTGAAGTTAGCTCATTTTTTACCTTTTGATTGTGTAGGCTAAACCAATCTTTCAGACTTGTTTTTAGGATTTGTTGTTGTATATTTAGGCTTTATTGAATGTTTGTAAGAGTGTTATAAATACGGCTTATATTTACTCTGCTTTTACAAAATTAATATTGGAAAATTTGAGAATATATTTCGTTAACCAAATAAAACGTATTGATAAGAATGAGGTTTGGTCCAAAATTTTTGTAAAAGCAGTGTATTATGTAGCATAAAACGTTGTTTGTGAGTTGTTATGAAATTTTTTGGAGAACAACATTTAACAGTCTGACATTAACAGCATAGTGAGAGTAAGAGTGATTACTTTAGAATAGAAATTGCATTTATTGAAAGATGGTTGGTGCTTTGAAATTAGTCCGGGAGACTGCCTGAAACGAGTCTGAAACTCATAGATTTAAGTCTAACGATAAACGTTTTATGAACTGCAAGAACATTCGCATGGTGAGTTTTCTATATTCTATAGGGTATTATTTGGATAGAATATCATAGATTTATTAGTGATATATTTATATGCATTTTTTGGAAACTCAACTGTGAATGTTCTTCACTTTGTATGTATTTTTGTAAATTTGTTATATTGTTATACTTGAATTAGCTGGAATGACAACAAGGATATTTGAGACACTGTCGAAGCGATGCTCGGCTGATGTTTCAAATTGTCGTATAATAATTAAACCAACGTGTTACATTCCATTTGGACGGAGTACCTTATATGGTGGACCACCAGTCATGCACCACCAAAAGAGAATGGAACAATATGAAGACTTTACAATTTGCTTATACCCTGGCTGAAACATAAAAGTATGTTGCCACAATAACATATTCAATTGATTTTAATCAATAATGAAACATGACCAGAACTCGTGAAATACAAACATAGCGGCCGGCTTGCAGTCTGAGGCGGCCGTGCCATTTACATATTGTACTGCATTGACTATTTTGTAACATGCCAGCGACCTCAGGAGGTCGCTAGGCTGGAACTCTTCCGCCTTTGTAGCGGATGCTTTTAATGCTATATATTAGCATTTAAGTCGCACCAAGCGGCCCACATTTATAAACATATATTATTGCTTGCTTATTATTAATAAACACAATGTGTAGCGTTAGAATTTTAACTTCAATGTATTTTGATTTGTTTAAGAATTATGTATAACTACAGTGAAAGCATGTTAGAGGATTATATTTCATGGGAAAATAAAGTTGTTATATTTTAAAAGTTTTTAAAAACTAAAGGCACCATTTCAATGTATCAAGTTATCAAATATTGAAATAATATAAAGATGCCTTTTTTGTGTTACTGTGCGTGCTTAGCTGCTTAAACATTCTTCTTTGTCACTTTTAAAAGCGTAATGTTAGTAATGTTCCGAGAAGGAGGTAGTTTTATTTTTCTCATAAATCCAATATTTACTATAGTTTTAGATTATTGAACAGCATAATGTCTTTACTCCATTTTATGAACTTGTTTGCTAGCAGTGGTCTTTAAATATTGTCAACATATAATAAAATATATTAGAAAAAAATACTTGTCATGTACACTTTCGTATTGAAGTAGCAATATGGAACTGTGGCTTTTTGAAAACACTTATAACTTAAATACCCTTAACCTGCTAGATAAAATTTTGAAAAAGTTTACAGATACTTTTTAAGGTCTGTGAACACAAAAATATTGGATGAATTTAAATTGTAAAGAGTTGTATTTGTCTTCAAATAAAACGTTCCATTATTATCAAGTGTTTTATTTCAATCATTCAGATTTAGCCGCTTGTGTACTTCTGCTATGGAGGTGCCTTCCATGTTGGCTATGTGGTTGATCACTATTTGCGTTGTATCCTTTATGTCATTGTAATAATGCAGCAGTTGGACTTGTATAAATTTATTATTTTTACTTGCAAGTAAATTATCAATCTTATTTTCTTCTTCTAAGAGTTTGGCATATAAATGGGATTTGTTCTTTGACATCTGTAAAAAATATGTATGATCATTATCCATATTGAATTAGTGCACTTTTACCATCTCTTCGTCTTGAACGATATTCATCCCATATTTTTGTTATCTACGTCCTTGGTCTACTAGGTTGGAAACAGGCTGCTGGGTGGTTGATATTGGCATTAAGCTCTTACTGAGTCTCTTACCTAAGCTCCACTCAGACTTAGAGATGGTTTCACAGGTTACCAATAAAGTGTCGAGTGTTTATTCGATAGTGCTTCATATTAATTACCTGCACTTGTAACTTATTTTAATCGAAACTTTAATTAGAACCTAGGAAACCAGCGTTTATTGATATCTCTTATTCTAATAGCTTCAGATCGGAAGTGTTGTTAGAAAATGAGCGTAACGTTAAGTGAGAGAACACAAAGTCTAAACCTTTGGTAAAAAAAAAAACCGAGTTTGCGCTTGGTCGTGTTCTCTAAAATCGCCAATGAAGCAAAACATATCAATGTACGATTAAGTCCTGCTTCAGTAGAAAAAATCATTCAGCTGGCACAATAACAATCGCACATCTGCAGACTGCGGCTCCGGATCTGACGGCAATTGTGCATTTAGTCCCAAAAGTTATGAACCGATCATTGGATTTGTTCCGATTAGGACTGATGCGACGAGACTATGCTAGGTTCCTCTGAGAACGGGACAGTGCTATGGGTCCAAGTTCACAACCTGATCCCTGTTAGAGAGGCGGCATAAGTAGCGCCTTGCCATACTCCCGTCCGCACTATTCGCCCTTCCTCTCTGACCCTCTTCGTGGCTTCCTTCTGGCATGGCGTTCTTCTTATAACATTTATATAGGGTAACATGAGCAGTTACCCCATATAAATGTTATAATGTATTTAAATATCTTAGTTCTGCTAGCCTGGACTTCGAAGATAATTTCATATCAACCATAGGTGAAACTCATTGTGTATACTGATAGGTGGAACGGAACAGTCAAAAAACTTTGCGAAAAAAATATATTCTTAAGATTCTATTAAATGTAAAAAAAAGTATTCTCCACCAACCTTTATAAAGCCAGTTTCATGCGCCTAAACCAGTTTCCGATACTCTTTCTAATATGCTGACACCTCATTTACAGCTTTTTTTTTGAACGCAGGGGAACGCATGATACCTAGGGGCCTGGATGGTACACCTAGGCCGCATGTCCCTACCGACTAAACACCTACGGGTAGCCTTCAGCCGCTTTAAGTTTAGTGTACCGGATCTGCAGGCGACAGGACTCCTACGGATACAGGTAGGCGAAAGGGCCATGCTTCTCCTTAAGGGACTGTCCGGCTGCTCCCAGTCCCATCGACGCCGCGTCTCAAAGGACTGGGTAGCCTTCCCGGCACGGGTACGGCGGCGCTATTATTGCAAAGGCGCCAGATGTAGCGCCTCCGCGCTCTTGTTCGACATTTGCGGGGGAGGCCGCGTCGATAGTCTCCTCCCTCACCCGCTCGTCGGGACAGGAGGTGAGGGATTGGCGCCTTCAGCGCATCCACCGCTCAAAGACCGCGCGCGAAGCAGCCGTTACTCCTGTAATCCTGTCTGCTCAATCGTTGTCAGTCTTCCGGTGACGAAACTGTATCGCTTTGAGCAGATTTTCTAATTTACCGATTCAAATCTCTACGCTACTCGATCCCAGCGTAAAACAATCCTCACTCGAAGATGTTTTTGTAAAATCTCTCGAACGATCACGTGCATTATGCGTCTCCTGATATGTAATTCGCTTATTGTCTTGATTTAAATTTTTTACTGTTAGCACGTTTTCGTTCATAACAGTTGTTAATGGGAATCTTCGTCTCGCTAAGTTAGTCGACCACGCTTGAATTCGTGACACCAACAATACAAGGTTGCATTTAAAATCATAACGCGAAAATATTCCCGGCGTAGTTCCACAGTTGTGTTACTTCACCATATAGCTTGTGGTAAGACAGGGCAATTTTAAATAGTTCGTGGAAAAATAGAGGGAATTTATTAAATTTGATGGAACGTATCTTTTTTTACTTGTAAATAATTATATAGGATATAATAAAATATATCGAACCAGTGTCTACGTCTGTCTGTGGTACAGGAGATCATACATCTTTTTGCGGTGTTTTTATCGAAGCTCTTGGTTCATACTTCTAAGCTGTTTTTAATCCTAGTGCTCCACAATAGCCTTGGCACTAGCGTAAGGACTTCAGAAAAAATATTTAAGCTACAATTCCAAGCTTATGTTTAATATATACAGCATCATCTATTTCACTCTTTTTAACGAGCTACCTACTTATAAGTCAATAAGGTGAGTGCTAGGTCATAGAATCCATACGATTCCATAAAATCTGTGGGATCTTCTTAGAAATTTGTAGAATGTGTATGTTTCGCCGAAGATTTCTTGGAGTGATCTTGTCTGTTACAAATAAGCAGGCCTAATTTGGGTAAGGAATATTCCTTGTCCTAAATAGTCTGTTACTGTTGTGTGTATATTTGCTATCCCTGTCGCTTTAGTTTAGACCAACTGTTATTATAGCCGAACAGCCGACTGGCGGATTTGCAAACTTCGATGGTAGGTGAATCATCAATCAGGCATATATGGTAAAGTATGTATTGTTTATAGCCTTCATCACATAAAATTGTGCCAAAGCAGCCTACATGTCCAATGGTGGAGAGTAAAATGCCAATCGTAAGCTACATCATACATCAACATATAGCAATCATCCCTATGAAGTACTTACTAACATTGTTGAAACGATTTACAACAACGATCATCTTCACGCCAGATCTGGGTATGGCGTGATATCACCTAATTTACATTTTTTCGTGCCAATCCAGGGCGGACTTGTTTACAGGGGACACCTTAATCGGCACTGTGGTACAACTCTTGGGCCAGAATTAATAGGATGATTAAAAGTCATATTATTTTAATAATATTTATTCTATTCCCTCATTATGATCTAAATTATCAGTAACACCCATGGCACAAGCCAACATACTGTTTATATGTCTGCCTTCATCAGATTTGAATACATAACCACTGGCTTTGTCTATTGAGTTTTTAACATTTATAAGATTTTTTTCAGACTTAACATCCATTAATTGAAATGTAACAAGACTGTAATCTTCAATAACTGATATTAGAGCATGATGAAGTTTCTTGTATTTGCTAGTAATGCTGTCATTGTCCAAACTTTCCAGTAAGTAGTTAAGATCTAATACATCTGTGTAAAAATCCAATTCAAACTGTAATTTGTCAGTATGTTTTTTCAATAAATCTGCCTTTGTTAGTAGATTGATGTGTGGCAACCCGAGCTTCAGCATTGCATTTAGTGAAAGAATCAGCGCTGCTATAAATTTTCCAGCATCAGCACAATGATGTGAATCAATAAGGTGAACAACACATAACTGTAGATGACCTTCAGCAGCTAATTTACTAAATATATTACTGAGTGCATCATGATGACTGTACAGTTCTACTTGACCTGGGAGGTCAAACATGTAGTTAGTGTATTGATCACAACGTATTTGATTTAAAAGCCAATTTATATTTTGCTCCAGATACTCAATGCAATAAAGAAGTGCACCATTTGGTCCTAATGCATACTGTTCCATTACATCTTCTAGTTTTACCAGTGTTCTTATGTCAATATCAGGTTCATAGTTTATATTGTCATTAGCTGGATCTAAATTGACAATTATCGTTTTTCTACCAAGTTTTTTTAATAGTTTGGACATTTCACAACAGTATGTGGTTTTCCCTGCTCCTGGTGGGCCAATTACTAACTGACCATAATATTGAACATTTGGTTTAAATCTTTTGGTTAAATCATTCATTCTGCAGCTACTATGAGTCTCCTATGAGGTCAAGAATGATGTCTTTGCAGGCCTTGACAGTTTCTATGTCATATGACTTCAAATTAATAATGACGCACATAGGTTTTGTAATGTTTAATGCTTCTGCCAAGTACCTTGCTGCTACTTGTTGTTCCTCGCCTGTAGCACCAAAAATAACTTTTGTTGTAAAAATATTATTTGTACCTAGAGGATTATGGACCTGATCTCTCTCAATCATTAACATACTTCCAATCTTTTGGTATTGTGATAAAATTAACAATATTTTATCAGTATAGTCAGCAATAACAATTTCTGTTGGTACATCATCGATATCAGCAGCGGTTGATTTAAAAAATTGTTCCTTACTGTCATTTGTTTTTATAGTCAAGTTTTTCATAACATCTAACAGTTCCATAATGTAAAAGCTAAAAGTATGAAAATCATTTGTGAATGAAGCAGTGTATTAAATTTAATCACAGCAACAAATAATCACGATTACAAAGAAACTGCGTAATTAATAGCTAAGTATATTTTTTTTTCTTAAACATTTATTGTAATAGAATATCACTATTGATTTATTGAGATCTTTTATATATCAATGAAACGATTTGAGTGTGGCTTCAATCTGATTAAATTTATCGCTAAATGTTAGAGCATAGGTAGATCAGAATAAATAGCAGTTTGCTGCATAATAAGATAGACATGGATAGTTTCTCGTGTCATATAAAGCACTGAAGACCATAAACATTAATAGTGGGCCCACGTATGCGAGGTTATGAACGTAAAAAAATGACGTGCGGAGTTGTAATTTATACTGCCTCTCTACAGGAATGGTACTAATGCAAGCAAGCCCTTTCAAATCGTTTTGCTGCTGTTAACAGTAAACAACATGATAGTACAGAAAGAAATAAGTGCATCTCTATTGACCAGAAAAGTAAGGAAGTACCATATAAATGCAGAATGAATCGCCCTTATGTCCTAAAATGTAAAATGATTTTGTTTTTGCATATACATATACAAATAATAGACTTACCGTTTGTTTAATCTCAGTAATGGATACTATAATTACTTATCAGTATATATTCTTGGAGATATTTGTGAATATTGCAAACAATACGAAGTAATTAGTATTACTATATACTTCACAATGACATAGTTTGTGTCGCAAACACACAAGAAAAATGACAGATAACAAAGAAACCGATGATCTATTTTTAATTTAGTCGGAGCTGGATACAAATTCTTTGTTTAGTAAATTGACATAAAGTATGCTCCGACCTTAGCTGTATATACAAAGAGTTGGAAATCTACTGGCAGGTTTGTGAGTGGAAGTATCTGTGATAGTTAATTAAAGAAAGATGATAAAATGTTAATAGCTCGTTTTTAATTTATATGATTTTACGTTAAAATGTTTGTCAACAAATCAACAATGTTTGGTGTCAATATATTGTAGCATGTAATAATCTGAAATATCAATGTTACAAAAAGAGAGACAAGTATGTCTCTTTACTTGTCTTATTTACTTAAGCCAGACTTACTTTCTGTTTCGAATTGGACGGATGCGTCTTAGACTAACTTCATTACACTATTTATATTATCTCTATGGTGCTGACTAGTCACAACTGACAAAATATTAATGAATCTCTATGAATTTGTGATTGTAAAATGTGAATCTAGAAATATTTTAATTTTCTCTTGTGTAAAAACTTGTGTCCCAACAACTTTTGTGTAAAAATCAAAAGTAATATTCTGCTTCCGACTATCACTTGACATTGACGGCTGCGAATATATTCTGCTATATTAAATATACTTAATAGGTCACACCATGTCTTCTATCGATTTTGATCCGGCTGTTAAACTTTGCCTTAAATATTTACATTCAAGCGCCTCAGACTCCATCGAACAGCTTAGACTAACATTAGATGATACCATAAGGCAAACTTATGGAAATTCAAAAACGCTCGGCAATGTTTTGCCCAAAAAATATCTTACTGAAGAGAAAATGGAGTCAACCTCTAGATCAAAACATAAGAGTGATAGGAGCGTGAATAGTACTAAAACAGTTGCATTGCCACAACAAAGTCCACAACAGATACAAATTCCAGAACGGGATAATGATGATTCTGTAATGGATGGAGATCTTGCATTTGATTTCTTACAAGAAGACTTAACATGTGTTGTGTGTAGGCAGATTGCTGTACAAGCGGGAAATCGTTTAGTTGAATGTGATGCTTGTCATGCACTGTATCATCAGGTAAGATGATTAAATATTTGTGACATTAGAAAATTAACACATGGTCTTATTTACAAACTTAAAATTTGTAATCATCTTTATTTTTTTTAGGACTGTCATAAGCCTGTTATAAGTGATGATGACATGGCATCCGGTTGGTCTTGTGCAACATGTCTTTCATTACAAACATTTACCGCTGTTCAATCAGCTAATTCATCCCCAGCTTCAAAATCCCCCACAAGGATTTCAGGAACAACAACTCCAGTTAAAATATCAAGTGGTTCTTCACCTCCAGCTAAAGTGGTAACTCCAAATATAAACATCATTACTGCTGATAAAAGAATACAAATTATGAAGAAAAAGGCTGCGAAACAACACGAAAAAAAGAAAAATAAATGAAAATACAAATAAAGTTTATTATATATAATACCCAGCTTAAAGGTTTGTTATATATAATGAACTTTATTGAAAATTGATACGAAAGTGCACATTTTATTGTGACTGGACATTAAATTAAATTTTTTTTAGTGTATGGATCTATTTGCCAATAGATGGATAGGCATATATGTTTAGTATTTTGTAATATTTTATGTATTCTGTTACATGCATGTTTGTTATTTTGATTGTATGATTCAATCAAAATTGATGATAGCACTAAACAAATTATCATGGAAATAAATTTAATAAAATATATGTTGGAGACATTTCATCTTTCTCTGTATGGACACTCGGCCCACTCAAAGTACAGCTGAAGGGGATTTTCATTAAGTATTAATTATATTAATCTAGTGTTAATTTTGAATAAAATTGTCTCTTTTTCATGTAAAAAGTGATTGCTCAAGTCTAGGAGCCATATCAAATTCTGCCAAAATATCTTTGATGTCTGCTGTCAATAATTGTTAACTCAATATTGCTTTAAATATATTTTTGCACAAAATTAATGGAAATATTTTAGATAAACGTAAAAGAGGGATAGTTGCTAGATTATAATATAATTAATTTAATGGTAACATTACAATTATGACGATAGTATTTCTATATCTATAATAATTATTGATACTAAATTTTACTCAGTCTATCATTGTAAGTTAGTGAGACTGTATGATATATGTAAGCTGTACTGTGCACTTGATGCCACCATAGAGTGACACCTACAGTGTTGTTTGTCATCGGTTTATGGGTAGCTGATGTCCGTGGGTGTTGATAGTCGTGGAAAGGCTCTGATTTCTCGTTTGTTCTGGAACTATACATAAAATTTAATGTAATCTTTACACATGAACCAAGTTTTTGTATGAAAAATACATCATACAGTATCAAATCAATGTGTACCTCTTCTATACTAAAGGCTGGTATGTACGGAATGTGACATCTCATGCTTGTTACTACCTTATTAGGGAACTGGCATAAAGATGTGTGTATGTGTGCCTGAAAAGGACTATATAGAACATTTTTTATACTTTGTAAATAATTACATAATAAACATTACATAATATTAATTTTACAAACAGGTACATGTATATATTATACTAAAATTCAATAAGCATAAGAAATAATATTGAGTGAAGTACTTAACTGTCTATGGTTTTATTTTATACGTTTTTATGACTACTGCTTCTTTTAATATCATTACCGATAAAATATTGTTAATTTTATCACAAGACCAAAAGACGGGAAGTATGTTAATGATTGATAGAGATCAGGTCCATAGTCCTCTAGGTACAAATAATATTTTTACAACAAAAGTTACTTTAGGTGCCACAGGCGAGGTACAACAAGTAGCAGCAAGGTACTTGGCAGAAGCATTAGAGAGTAAAATTGGTATAAAAATGTATGGATTGTTTATATCTAAATGAGTACACAATCAATTACATTGTGATCAGTAGATGAAACCGCTATGTACATTGGTCCTAGGTCTATCAGGGTTCCTGCAACACATCTATGATGCCCAAAATGTTTTCTGCAGGGGTTTTAGTGTGTAAGAAACCCACATTACCAGGATGCCGTTATTCCTCCATTTAAGGCCCAGTTGTTTTGTTGAAGGTTTCCCCTACGTTAAAAACACAAGTAACAGGGTGCCCTTCTTTAATCACCAGGGGGCTGCGCTTGGCGAGTGGTTCGCACTCTGTTGGATGGAAAGAAATCAAGTATGGAAAAGTATGATGATGAAATATATGCTTCGGAGGCGCGGGCGTTGGCAGCGCTAGTAGTCTCACACATCAATCCTAAATGTTTTATGCCCCTTGTAACCCTCTACGTCGTAAACGTTTATTATGTTTATTATTTATGTGTAACACGGAGAGTACCCTTGATTCGAAGGCACAAAAGTTTATCGAGCAAACTCCGCGAAGTACCTAAGACCGTCCTCTCACCTTCTGAGACCACACAACTAAGGTACGGCGGTACGTCATATACTAAAATTTAATAATTTACGTCCTACGAATGGCCAATGACTTTCTGTAGTATATTTTCTTATGTAGGTACTACGTATTTTGAGATTGCTCTCGACCTACAAAAGAAGTTGGAATTGCCGTGCACCACCATCACAGGTTCCTTCAAAGATATCTAAAAGAAATATACTTCGATTGGTACTGGTACTGGTCTAAACGTATGGTGTGAAAGCAGCACACCATACGTTTAGACCAGAAAAAAAAATCAATAACATTAAAAAGAAAACTACGTTTTCGTCTTGCAAAATTGCCAATAATATCGTCATAGGTGCGACAGCAATTCGTTTGATTCACTATTCAGTATTCTCTTGTCTGCCATAGTTGAGCAAAGGTCATTTTCAGTTTCTTCTGCTCTCGATCGGCGTTCGAGGTGAAAGACTGACACACAAATGTGCGTTAGTCGTTTTGGTTGTATTATGACAACTCTTCGACCCCTTAGCTTATTGTAATGGTCTACCGGCTACTCATTACACACGAAACGCAACGCATAGTTGACCCTTTACGGCGGTGCAACATAACTGTATGCATGGCATATTTTACTAGCGACAGAAAAGGCAAACTAAAGCTGATGTGGTACAGAACGAAGCGGAGAGACCAATGAGTGAATAGTAAGTAGATATTATTTTCAGCCAGATCCGAGCACCTACACACATGTATACGTGCCTAATTTACACTTTTATTGTATCCTGTATAAGACTGTTTGACCGCACCGCTGCAGTGGCACCGTCGCTGCCGTCGTGTTGTGTGGAACATCCTAAGAGTGCAAATGAGCAGTCGCAGCCGTTTGATGACATTTCTCGTTTCTAAATTAAATAAAATGACAGCATGGACGTCATTATATGACGCTGTTTTTATGTCCGTTCTGATTCCGGGAGGCCAAACAAGGCCAATCCAATTGCATGAGGAGTGCGACATGGGGATGTTATTTCCCCGAAACTGTTCACTAGTCCTTTGGAGTGTTTAGGACTTTAAACTGGGCAGCATGCGCCATAAATATTAAGTCGAATACCTCTCACATCTTCGTTTCGCCGACTTATTGACCTTAGAATGAATTTTGACAGAACAAAGGTGGTGTATAATGAACACGTTCTACCTAGACCGGTCAACGTCGATGGCATTGTTCTCGGAGTCGTAGACGAATAGGTCTACCTCGGGCAGCTATTACAATTAGATAGATACAACTTCGAGAAAGGAGCCTATATAAGGATTCAGTTGAGTTGAGCAGCATTCCGGGAGCTTCGTCACATTCTCACGTCACTCATACCGCAGAGCTTGAAGACGAAAGTCTTCGACCGATGTGTTCTCCCCGTGATAACATACGGGATCGAAACATGGCCTCTTAATTTAGGACTGGTCCGCAAGTTTGCGGTAGCTCAGCGGGCTATTGAACGTGCTACGTTGTATGTTTCTCTGTCCGGTGTAATTCGTAACGAAGTCATAAGGCACATAACTAAAGTTTCCGATATCACGAGAAGAATAAGCTCGCTGAGGTGGCAATGGGCTGGTCACACGCTCAGAAGATCAGATGGCAGATGGGCCACTAAGGTTCTGGAGTGGAGGCCGCGTTTAGGAAAACGAAGTGTTGGTCGACCTTTCACCAGATGGGAAGACTACCTCCGTGCAGTTGCTGGTCCGGGATATATGCGAGCAGCAGGAGATCGGTCGTCTTGGTGTTCATTGAAAGAGGCCTATGTCCAGCAGTAGACCGATAAGAGCTGAAAATGATGATAATGACAGCATGGTAACAACATATTATACATGCTGTCACTTTGCGGTGGTATTGTATGAGCAAGAGATGCCTCCCCGATCGCGCCGGTCAAATTAGGCTACAATGAAGCTTGGCACTAAAACTGTTCTTACTAAACAATACTATAAATAATATTATCTCCATTTAGATATATCATATCATTAGGATAGCTTTTTGCATTTATCAGGTCATCATGTATCATTGTAAAAAATGACAATTAAAGAACTTAGGTACCTATACGAAAACCTGTGGTAACATAAATGCCACGGTCACTAATCAAATTAAAATATAGACTATAACATTTTATGTCGGCCAAAGTGTCTGTGCGAATGTCAAATGTCGTGACACTACATTTTATATAAGTTAAGATTTAAGATCGAATAAAATGCAGTAGACAAAAAGAAGAGCACGTCCAAATCCTATTATAAGTTACATTACAAGACAACATGACAACACTCACCAAGAACCTTTTGTTTATCTAGGGAAAAAGTGTGAAGTCGTCGTTTCAGTTTCGTTGTTTTCCCGGCTAAAGATGTAACCAATAGTCGATATCGCGTCTTCCCATTGGTCCTGGAAAGAGTGAGGGCGGTCCGGGATGAAAGGGAAGCTGCGATCGTTTCAGGAGCTTGATTCTATCTCTGTAGGGTTTAGAATGATAAAGTTACTTTCGATACACTGAAACCGTAGCGACGCCTACTATCTTAAATCGGGACAAACATTAATGTTAATCGATATTAGTTTAAAGGTGGAGTGTAATGTGGGCGGTTGATCTTCATAATTAACTATCTTTTGCTAGGAGTTACATTTCTAGTGTTATCAAAATAAGTAAAGTGAACATTTTGTAACATTTGAAGAAATATTCATCGTTGCGTGTGAGTTAAGAATCCGTTTTTATCATTTTATCAAATGCAGCCTTCAGCAGTGTGTACCTAGCTACTTACCCAGTTACGATTGTCTATGAGAACAGTGCACCAAAACAAAATCGATCGAAATATTTTCTTAGTATAGTTTATTTATAAGATTCTTATTATACTAGGTGAAAATAATTTAAAAAAACATACTTAGGTCATACAGGTGTGTCTATACATTAGAAATAATAAGATCACATAAAATTTGGCTTTCTACTAGAAATTAAGTGTTTCCAGTTTGATTGTGAAACTAATTGTGTACTTTTTTACACGTGGAAACTTCCCTCAGGTACCACCATCCCAGGGTTATCACAGAGATGGAAATGTAGGACTTGAACCGACTAAACCCACAAGTGGCTCCGTCTCGTAGGTCTGTGTTGGGCTGCCCCGTATTCCCAAGAAGAGGATGATTTTACAATAAAAGTAGTTTTATTGTAATGTCTAACATTTGCGTAAACTTAAGACATCAATATGTGAACCAGAAGGATGGTCCCTGGAGACCCCAGCTTACTTTGACCACCTACCCGAAAAGGCGATCACGCCAAGAGAGCTAATTATGTACCTACTGAGTTTTCGTGACATTCAATGTAGGTAGGTTTATTAATCTTTCACTAGGGTTACATGCCTACAACAATTCCATGTCTCGCACAAACCTTTGGAACTGTTACTATAATGTTACTTTCTAATGACCTGGCAGCTTGACGCCTCCCTCTTGAAAAATGTGACTCGTATGAGTGGTGTTAGTTCATAATAAGATATGTAATTCATCAGTTGTCGCCGGTCTGTTTTACCTTGGAACATTTTCAATATTTTTCTAACACAATTCCGATGTTAGTAGAAGCTTTTTAAGATATTAGGCAAAGCTTCTAAGTGTCGCTGTGTAATCAATAGCTATGTAGTCAGTGGACTGTTCTGTCCACTTCAAAGATAGTTCATTATTAGTATTCCACTGATGATCATGATTAGGTACTGGGTACTCTATCACAAAGGTAACATAGCAGAGCCTATACTACTGAACAGTGTAGACAGACGGAGAACAAAATGATATTATAAGGAGTACCTACTGTTTTGTTTTTTTAAGGTCCCAAAAATAAATAAAACACGAATGATGCAAGTCGGTCAAACTAATGTCTGGTTGTGCGAATGTTCATGATCGACGGAAGTACAAAAAAAAACTCCAAATTTGCCTTAGCTATGATGCTATAAAAACCAACCATGTGCGAATCAGTATCAGTGTCGAGAAAGTTGACAAATCGATATTTGTAGGCGCCAGCACTCATTTTGTATGAAATGTATGCTAATAATATAAAGCTGAAGAGTTTGTTTGTTTGTTTAAACGCGCTAATCTCAGGAACTAATGGCTCGAGCTGAATAAATACTTTTGTGTTAAATAGTTCATTTATCGAGGAAGGCTATATGCTATACACTAATATGCTAGTGAAGTATAAGGTTGTAATGTAAATACAACATGTATATCTATGATCGCACGAAAGTCAAAACTTATAGGGAATAAAATGATAGTGTCAATTGACCAGGAGTCATCTAAGAACGTACAGCACCATGAAATAAATGAGTAAATCAAAAAAATTGATAAGTTATAATTATATCACTGAAAAAGACTATATTTATAGTTCATCTCAGACAACTGAATGCTGTGCGCCCACAAATATAAGTTTGCAAATTTTTTATCTGTCACGCTTTTCGGTCCACTTTCCGTTGGCATGGACGCTTCCTTTCGAGTTTCACTTACAGATTACCGGTTTTTCTAAACGGCAATATTCTTTATTTGAACAGGTCACGATGAACAACGGGCGAGCACGTGTTCCAAAGTGCGCCAGATGCCGAAATCACGGCCTCATCTCCAGCCTGCGGGGCCATAAGAAGGCGTGCGTGTTCCGAGACTGTCAATGTCCCAAATGTGGCCTGATCAAGGAAAGACAACGCATTATGGCGGCACAGGTAATTAAGTGTTAAAATTTATTTATTTATTGGGTTTTACTTCTTTTATAGTATAGAGGGGCAAACGAGAAATCGGATCTTTTTCACGACTACCGAAGCTCATGAACATTTAAATAATTACTATGTCACTGTGTTGTCCTCCTTCCCTCCTCTCCCAATGCACACAAGATACAGGAGTGTACAAGCTTGATTGTGACTTATATAGGGCATACAAAAAGATCCATAAACTCGCGTCAAAGAACATATAGCTAATATAAAACACTGGTGCACAACAAAACTGCAGTCTGTGAGCATGCTGAAGTTGGCACCATTAGATTTGATAAAGCGCAAATCCACACTAGAGGACCCGCTTCTTTCCAGGGATTATCCGTCAGGCTTTTGTACTTAAAAAACATTACAATTTTAATATAGAAGATGGTTGGGTTCCTCCCTTTGCTTGGGACCCAGTGATAAACATAATCAAATCATCAACTAAACAAAACACCTCAAGGCAGCAAGATATAATAAGTACTTTTTGCTTTAATCGGAATAACAAATAAATGTAATTCTTAGGGTATTTTTTAATAACTTGTGACACCTGGACATCTGTCATCACAGTCCACCCGTGACCACGGTTGGTGTGAAGCTTCTGAAACTTCACTAAGCTATTAAATAAACCGCGATAAAATTATTTAAGGTAGTTATATTAGAGTTTACGCCTTAAGAAAGGGTAATTTAGTACATGTTGTAAAAGTTGAAGGTTAACATTGTATGAAATATTTCACGCTCAGCGTAACGCTTCACGGCTCTTACGTTGCATACGTCTCTTGTGCACATTTCACTTGATCATGTTCTTTCTTAAGGAGTAAACTCCAGTCGCTTGTCAGAGGTGACGCACACAGCTTTAATATCATATTAGTAACCACGTGAAGTCTAAAATTTGGACTCACCTTTACGGAAATTGCGCGGACGGATGTGTATGGAGTTTGGCACAAGTACAGTTTATATGTGGAGGAAGTGTACAATGCTAATATTTTTCTAAAACACGCATTAGATTTCATCATTTTAATGAAATAAAACGCTACCCGCACGGTATTTTAATGAAATAAAACGCTACGGGTACGTACACAATGTTAAAAATTCCTGTTGAGAATTGATCAACTGACAGCAAACCTCAACCTTACTAACCTCATTCCCAATCTTATTTCGAATTAACAATTCGTACTGGCATGTAACTTGTAATTCGTACTGGCACTATACACAATGTCAAAAAAAAATGTATTCAAATATTGAATAAAAGCGAAAATGAATTGCGATTAAATCATAACGTGCTCCGCGAGTTGCATTTATAATGTGCTCCGAATTGTTCACCGCAAGTCTGTAAGAAAGTGTATAGAAGAAGTTGTATTTGTACTATTTAAAAATATGTTCAAACAAATTGAACCTGTCAACTAAATTGGACTCGATTATTCAATAACAAACCCTGATCCACCTTGAAATTAACAACACTTCTGTATTACACAGCCTGTGACACTGCTAAACTTATGACATTTAGTTTTGTTATATACATACTGTATAAATATATATGAAAGGTTTTACAGTCAAGATGTATTCGAAGTCCAATTATATAATTATGATCGAGTTTCGATCTCTGGGCGATCACTATTTTACTTAAATCGCTAATAGAACATAAATAAATTAGAAGGTGGCGCAAAGTAAAGAAAAAGTGTAAAATTGATAATGTGAAATAATGAGGATGTCTATGGGTGTCGGTAGCCGTCAGTAGACTCCGATTGTTTGTTTACTCATCTATTCTAAAAAAATGTAAAATCTCTGTAGTCTCACTCTGTTTCTTTTGTTTCTTATATCATTTCTCTGTTATTCTTTGATAAGTACAAAAAGAACTACCGTTGAAAATCAGTTACTACCCAAACAAAATTCTTTCTAAAGAATAAAATTTTCAAAAACATTAAGAGCAAATGCAAACGTACCTGGATGAGGAAACTACGATTCCACATTAATCTGTAGATATTATAGGGCTCAGACAAACATTCGTCATTAAAATTATTGATTTTCTTAGAGATTTTCCTGTTACAATATTTCATTATTCTCTCTATGCATTTAGGTACTCGACATATAATTTTGACTTACGTTCCATATGAAATAAGTCAAAACTCTATCTACAGTAGAAAAATAAACCCCTCACTTGGTAGAATAATGCAAATGGCCGTCGATAAATAAGTATGTTTGGTAACTAAGCTGATTTAATTCCTGATTGTTGATTTTTTTCAAATTACAGTTTACATACAGGTTTGATTATTATTTTTATACCTACTCGTGCACCTATGTATTAGCAGAAATAAATAATCATGCGGAGAAATACATTCCTATATAGAATACTTACAATACAAGAGTCCGGTATAGTACTTAAATTATGAGCGGTACATAATTATTATTTAAATCTTATCATGTTACACAATAAAATGTGCATAACCATGACAATCGAGATGAGCTAGACTCCCTTCAGCACGATTGGCCCAATATAGCTCTAAATAGAAATGTGTGAAAAGAGAGTATAGAGGCCTTTGCCCAGCAGTGGGACACACTAGGGTATTAATAATAATAATGTCACTCGAAAAATTCGCGTAGCACCAAACCTATTAAATCAACGTCAAAAATGTTACGCCTTCACACCTGTTCAAAATACGAAACTCGAAAACGTATGTTTGTCTTTACCCTAATTCAGAAATAACACAGCGAAGGCGTTAATGTGTTTTAATGTAGTGAAATCGAGAACAGCTAATGCGTCGAGTTTATTTAAACAAGTGGCATGTGTTTACCGAACACGCCGGATGAACCATCGATCGGTTTGTACTGTAATGCATCGGCGTCGCGTCGTGCTGTCCCACCACTTTCAATTTAAAATCACTTTGTTGGAAATATCCTAAGTCTCAAACATCATCAAGCAACTGTTAGAAATAATTAAGCCTTTTTCAATAATCGCGGGCGGATCTCAAATTAGGATAGGATACTAGTAACTCCAGATTTAAATCTTAGACATACTCGATTGCAACTAGTATCCGATTTAAATATACATTACCGACATCAATCTTTATTGCCTCACTTTTGGATATTAAGTGGAGATTCTTGGTGTCCATCAAGTCAATTTAACATACAGGAGTAGTCTCAGACATTATTGTCACCAATTAGTTTTATTAATTCACATATGAACCTAGAGACGCCAACACGGATGACATACTGCCATTAGGCCATTTTAAATTAAAATACTTCATTAAAAAATGTATATTTCATGGTACTCTGCTTTATTGGGCTGCTACTTGACGTAGGCCTGTTTCCATTATCTCCGCTATTGACACCCATCCAGACGAATGTCGTACCCATGCCCTATTTATTTCATATATAATTTCTGGTAGCAAATATTGCCTGTCCATATCGGTCTACCGCCAGACCTAAGCCTCGATGATGATTATTTTAAGGGGGTGTGGCGCTGCTATCTCCACTCTTCAGGATCCGACAGCGACAACAACTTTAGAACCTTATTAAATTATTGCATGGAGCCCAAGGACTATACTGAACTGCTTTAGGCCGAATGAAATCCGAAGATGGAATAAGGGGGAAGTTATTTAAATTTTACGACCGAAGTAGCCAGACTGTACAATATATGTGACGAATGATAAATAAACAGCCAAAGAGTATTCAGTCAATGTTGGATGAAATACGGGTCTGTTTTTCTTTGTTATAGAAGCAGTAATGTAACTTGATAGATAAATTAATTTAGCGGAAAATCAAGTCCAAACAGTGCGTGTTTGTGTTGTGTCGGTCACCCCGGGGACCGACGAGATCACTCCAGGGCGGGGGGCGCGTCATTGGAAACGCAAACAGAGCCTGATTCCAATACCCAATAAATCAAATTACTACTTTACTTACCGCTGACATGAATCTTAAAACACTTTAATTGAATACCCGTTGCTATTTTGGTTAGAAATAATACAAATTTAGAACGAAAAGTGTTTGAATAACTTCATTGATCATTTGTAACATGTTGGGTTAAAACATGGTAGATTATATTGCCTATGTTTTAAATTAGTTAGATTTATTAGAACGTAATCTAATAACACATTTCTTTAATAAATTTCCGTTGCGTTGCTCACCGAGCCACGGGTGTAAAACACTTCAGCCTTTTATTAGAAATTGAAAAACCCCAAGAATACTTTGGTCCGACCCGGGACTCGAACCTCGCACCAGTGGATGTGGTTGAACCAGCTTACCAGATATACCATATATAATTTATAAATTTAAATTAGAAAATTATTGAATGATTGAAAGCTCGGCAGAAAATATACTGATGATGTGAGTGCTACGCTGTCATTCGATACGTGACAATCTTGGACACGGCTGGCCTAAGGGGTGTGACCTTTAGTGCAGTATTAGTGTCAGTCGGCTTGTCGTCAGGCTGGTGTCGGAGCAACTCACAAATGCCGACGGCCTGAGTTTGAGTAGGAGCAACTAGTGACCCCACCTTGGCTCAAGCCTTGTCGTGGCGGTGGGGCTCAGTAGCCTGGGGGGAAACCTTTCATAAGAAGAGGGGAGAAAACATCAAGAGCATTAGGCACTTTTGCGTAAGGAGCAAGGGGGGGGGGGATGGGAACCTCAACCATTTTAATGTTCCAAAGTTGGCGGATCTGTCATGTGGTGCGGGACAACTCCATCTGTGGAGGTGGTGTCGGTCCCCTAGAGGACTGACTGGCCGTTGAGGCGCCGTGATAGTCTTCAGTTGCAGTGGACCTCCCTAATGACGACACTGTTAGCATTCGAGGTTGTTTTAGTGGGTATTCAGCTCTACAACGTGCCGCGAGCCCCACTCACCACTGGACCCAGGGCTGATGATGGCGCGTAAATACGTTTCCCTGCGTAATAAAAAAGGAGCGATTGGTGAGCTACTAGTAGTAGAAACAATTTGTGAGTTGCTCATATGAAAGTTAGGAAAGTAACAAGTAAATGGGAATCATGATGATGATGTTTATTCCTCAATTTATATTAATTTTAGTGTTTTGATAAATATGATGCCACCAATAGCTAACTTTAACTAATTTGCTTATATTATTTATAATTGAGTGTCGATACATATGTCATCACATGCGCAAATATTATGTGTACCTTTCTACAATGTTAAGTCGAAAGTCCGCTCAATATTTGCATCAAAATTATATGATGCAGATATTGAATCTTTTTCGCTATGGAGGGGGAGGGGGATGTTCAAGGAAAATATCACGTAAGTTGAAACAAGAAACTAATCAAAAGCAGTAGGTATAGTACCTTACATGCTGTTGCGTATGAGTCACATGGACCATAGCCTTAGTAAAAATCTAACAAGTTGGACTTGGAACTTAGCTAACAGGCTTTACAAGCAAGACGTATGTTTTATTAATTTAAATTATATGATAAATTATGAGCAAAGAACAAGTTTATTATAAACTATTAACCTTACAAATAATGATTTAAAAAAGAACTCACCTGAGATAATAGGAGTAAAGGAATCGGTTGCACTAGATCTGATGATTTGATCCTGGTATCTCACCAACGCCGATGGAAGGGTTGAAAAATTGGCCAAATTCTCGCGGATTTTATGGACAACCTTTACATTCAATTGCTATCGATTTAGAGGCCATCATTTTGTTAAGGTTGCTCTAAAGAGACAACAAGCAGCAGAAGACAAAATCGCTCTACATCTAGCGTCGGTTGAGAGTGGAACGGCTCTGGAGACTCTGCCACCAGGTCGTATATACGGGATGCGGGTCACCGGCCCATGTCCCAGCCCGGGACCTGAGCCAGATTCAGCGCAGGATGACCAAACGGTAAGAAAATCACAAGTGTGATGTGTGTGTGTGCGAGCCTGCATACGTGCGTACGTGCATGCGTTCCTGTGTGTGTGTGTGGGGAGGGGGGAGGGGGGAGGGAGAATTACGTAAACAAACAAATGAAAATAGTAATACAAGTTTGTAACATTTTCTTTTTTGTGCTTCAACCATTACATTTGTCTGTATGCCGGTGATTAACGGGAAGTGTCCTTTCGGTTTTCTAGACAGACGCACAACATTTTAGTTATGACGGCAAATTTCCAGAAACCATAGAGATAATATAGTTTGAAAAATAAGCCTTAGGCAGCCCTGTGATGGGGAGTGTACGTGTTGGTTAATAGAGAAGGAAGATGAGAATGCATTATCTATGTTATCTCTATAAGGTAACGCACCGAATGATCATAAAAACGTGGCTGCCACCTTTGGGCTTTGGTGAGGTGTTCCAATTTACACTACATTAAAAAAGAAGATTTTTGATATATTTTATATTTTTACCAATTATCAGACCATCCACATCGACAGCGAGACGAGTGATTCTGTGCCAGATAATTGCCCAGCACCAGACTCGGCAGGATCTCTGGCTCCGAACTGGTAAGCTTGTTGTATATTTTTTATTATAATCCGCTGAAATTCACAGACAGACCTCTCGGAAATTCTATAAATATTTGGGATGGAATGAAAATATTTCCGATTTAATCAGACATGTTTTGGAAGTAATTTTGATAATTGTCAAATTATTAGATACTTAAATATTTAAATTATTTTATAAAATAAGGACGAAAAAGTGTCTTAATAACTGGCTTTGAGAATAGAGTAACAGAAATGAAAGTTACTTTACACCTACCCTGCAGTACCTGTTTACGTCTTTATCAATGCTTCTAGCAGTTTTTGTAAGTCGTTGCTTCTTCTAGCATAATTTTTTGTTGAAATAAAAAGTTTTAGTTTAGTCTAAGTATGAACAATATGCGTTGCAGGGTTTTCTACAACAAAATAGCTTCATTATACGGCTAAATCTAATAACTAGAGTGTATACAGTGGTTAGGTGTTTGATTCCAATTGTGTAACAAATCACGATGATGGCAGGTTCGGTTTTTTCATGCTTAAAGACTTCTTTCCTTCTCCACTACGGAGGAGAGATCCTCCTCAGGATAGAGATCTGGAAGGTGTCTAAACTAAGTAATGATAGAGTAATAACAGTCCCATCGACTTAGCTAGGGCTCCATTAATTTTTTTTTAATAAATTAATAATATAATAATTAGTAACTATATTGGTTCAAACTGTTGTAATTTTTCATCAACATAGTTCCACTTACAGTTTGGGATCGAATGAACAGTCGGACAGTGCAAGCGTTAGCTCGGCTGGACTGGAGATGCTGAAGAAGCTGTTCCCGGGCAAGAAGAGGTCCGTGTTGGAGCTGGTACTACGCAGGTGTAACCACGACCTACTTCGAGCTGTCGAACACTGCAATGCTGTCCATGTGAGTATCTGGTGATGGCTCTGAGTGAAATGAAATGGAGAAGTGTGATGCGTCTACATGTCTTGCGCATGCAATACCGGTTAGTTGTAATGGTTATGCCGTCATTGAAGTTCAGATCATTTTAATTTGTAACGAAAAGCAACAAAGAATAAAAGCAATAAATAAATAAATTTATTTATTTGTTCAGATGTTAGCTATAGACATTCAATTGTTCAGTAGTTTGTTTCTCTTTTAAGCCTTTGAACGCTGGAGCCAAAAAAAGGGATTGCCAGCTACCGGTGATAGCTATGGCGTTCAATGTGTTAAGTAGCCAATTATGTAATGGTGGTTTGATAAGTCCGTGATTATTGTTGTATGTGTATATGTTATATTAAAATGTTTGTATATGTATATGTTATATTAAAATTAAAATTAATTGTTCTTAGAATATACCTAAACAGTTGTATACGACTGTCTAGGTATATAAACTCCCCCATTATGGTTCAAGCCTTGTCGTGGCGGTGTGACTTAGTAGCCTGGGGTGAACCCAGGCGAAGCCAATTGAACCGGGGGGATCTTTGCACCCCTCTTATGAGAAGAGGGGGCTTAAAGATCAGGAGGGGGAATCGCTCTGGGTACACCTCTTATAAGAAGAGGGGACATAAGAGCTACGGGAGGTGGCGCTTTTGCACACGGGGCAAGGGATGGATGGGAACCTCACCAAGCCACCATCAACCACCAACGATTTAATGAAGAGTTGATGGAGAAATGATCAGCTATCGGCTAACCAAGAGAAAAGTTTATTTCATCAGGATACCCGCTCACTTGTCTGCTGTTGCGACTTCAAACACCTTTGAATAAGGATACAAATTATTACCGCATTCTCCATATTCTCCAGATTTAGCCCCGTAGAGGAGATTTAGTATTTTCTTTATCTTTCCTTGGCTTGGCGAGCAAAGATTTTCATTATTCCAATGACTGAATCCGAGGACTATTTGTAGGGTTTGACAAAAAATAAAATTGTTATGAGTTGAAGTTGGCAAGTTTGCGGTAGCTCAGCAGGCTATTGAACGTGATATGTTGGGTGTTTCCTTGTCCGATAGAATTCGTAACGAAGTCATAAGGAGATAAAGATAACTACAGTTTTCGATGTTACGCGAAGAATGAGCTCTCTGAAGTGGCAATGGGCTGGTCACATACTCAGAAGATCAGATGGCAGTTGGGTGACCACGGTTCTGGAGTGGAGGCCGCGTTAAGGAAAACGAAGTGTTGTTAGACCGTTCACCAGATGGGCAGACGATCTCCGTGCAGTAGCTGGGCCGGGATGGATTGCAAGTAGCAGGAGATCGGCCGTCTTGGCGTTCATTGAGAGAGGTCTATATCCAGCGGTGGACTGCCAGGGCTGATAATGATGATGATGATGAAGATGGGTTGAAGAAGTTGGAACATCACTGGGCGAAATATAATGAGTTAAATATATTAGTAGATTTTTTTTTGCCAAAGTAAAGTCACTACTTTTCAAAGTCACGGGCTTATCTAGACAACGTAGTATAACTTAAATCATTTCCTGTTTTACCGCTTTCCGCGCATAATAATAGTAAAGACACTAAAACAGTAAATTGTTTCAGGGTCAACGTGATAAATTAGTTACGAGCGTGACAGCGAATCCAAGCTCATCGTACGAAGCCTCTGTATCCAGTTCGGAGGAGGTCAAGACTAGATGGTCTGCGTTTCGGCCCGTCGGACCCCGGGCACCACTTCTCCCCGCTCTTGTCATGGGACGACTCTGCGGCTCAGAGTGGCTCGTCCCTTTACCTGCTCTGCCCACGCTCTCGACTCCATTGCTGCTACCGTTGCAACACCCTCACGCACCTCCCATACAATGCAGCCCGTGTACTCCTGAATGTAGACAGTGCAATAATAATCGTCATTAGATGACCTTTACTGCGAGGTTAATATAATGGTAATGATATTGTAATTATTCAATTCGTGGCTGGTTTTGATCAGTTTTAACTGCTGAAGCGATTACCGGGTCGTAAATACTTTTCGCCTCGAAAAAAGTACATGGGTACAGTTTCTGAAGGATAAAAAGGTAGGACGACCACAAAGGCTAGGCGAAATCTGCAGACAGCATTAGATGAATAAAAAGTAACAAGATGTTGAAAAACAAAAAGGAGGAAAGGAATTGCTATTGTCCCCAAAGCCTTTATCGTTGTAAAACAAACTTAGAGAGTGTCTGGTATTAGTGTTATAATGTAAGAGGTAGTGTCACGCTGCATTGTAGCGGAATTGGTTTGGCACGACCGAGGAAGGTACGTCTCGCTAACATAAATATCGCCGTAAAGTGACATCTTCAGTGTCGCGTTTCATGCGCCTTGTGAGTAGATGGTGGCCCATTTGAGGTAAAAAGGTGGGCAAACCATCATCACAGTAATAATGCGTCGGTAGTAGTAAATAGCCTCTAATTGCTCGTTTGTCCACCTATAGTAAAAAAAATCACTAACAGCCGACAGCACATTAAATGTGTTAAATAAGGAAATTAAATATGTATATAAAATAACTGTTTTGTATAAAAGTGTAGCACTTACCTACATGCTTAATAGTACCGACTCGTATAAATTTAGTAATAAATGTTAATCAATTCCAGATACTACTAATAAGTATTAATCAATAATTCAATTATAACAATATTATAAATGTGGCAGTTTGAGCATGTGTTTGTTATTCGTTCACGGATTTGGTTGAAACTTGGCACAGATTCAAAGGACAATCTGTAATTTTTGTGTTATTTAAGAAATTTTGAAAGTTACTAAATATACATTTTACGCGGTTGCAACTGCGGGACACAGTTATAAGCATTGTTACAAATAATTTTAACAATTATTATTACTGCTCTTTTTCGTATCTTCTTATTTTCCTGCTCTTGCATATTTTAGTATCGTTATCCAAATCAAAATTTATGTTCTGGTTGAAAATTTACAGTTTATTGTTGTTCCTAGAATAATTATATTTTGTATTTAATGAAACTACGTCGAATTACATCAACTTTTGACCTTTGAAATAGTTATTTGAATAAAATAATTTTGGTTTCCTAAGGTTACGCGAATGTCACTGAGCATGGTTACAATACGTATGTTTTATCATGATTACTTTTTAAGGACGAACACGATACCGTCTGCAGAAATGTAAATGTATACGGCATAAGGACGTGAGCGCTGTAAATCGTTACGCCGATTTTCTCGTTGGGTAATTCGTTCGTTTCGTCACACATCGTTGAAAAACTGAAACAATGTTTTATTAAAACACAATGAAATCCACTTTAGTAGTTTTGGCTTATCGCTTGTTAAATGGAACATCTGGGCGCCTTTACATCTTTTTGCTTTTTATCGACGTTTGGTGAAGCGCTCGTGCGAACGGGTCCTTAAATTCTAAGAAGTGTGCGTTCCGTGACCCACGCCTACTGTCCTCAACATAGAAAATTAATTATCTGGTAAGAACGAAGAGGTTTTTCGGGAAGAGGTAGTGCCATGCTGCATAGTAGGAGGTAGTGCCGTGCATGATGCACGAAACTACAGCTTCCTATGCAACGGAATTGGGCCGGCACGACCGGTGAGGTACCTCTCGCTCACATAACACTGCCGCAAATTGACATCTTCGGTTTCGCGTTTTATACGGTTTGTGAGTAGCCGGTTGCCCATGNNNNATCCCCGTAAAATGTAGACCATGTGTCATGTTATTTTAAAGCCATTAAAGTGTTCTTTTTCTAAATGATAAAGTAGGTAAGGTTTTGGGGTTTCCTTCCAAATTTTATCAATGTCAGTTCCGCGTTTTATCGCCTACCCATACATGAGTAAAGTACCTAGCCTTAAGGCCCCGTTCATGTCATTTTTTTTTTGTTGCGTTAAAATGGAATTTGTAGACTTTCGCTCAGATCCTGGTGGTTATCCCAATGCTAATAATGGTGTAAAGTAATATAAGAAGACAATACTCTTTGTTATTTGTATTCGTCATTTTTAAGTGGAAACTATTTCCAAAAACATATATTATATAATTATTGAAACTCGGGTGTCATTAGTTATTATAAAGTGTTTATATTCAGCATGCAGCAATGCAGCCGAACTGGGCCGGCACGACCGGAGAACCTCCCGCTTATATGATTCCGCCACAAAATGACGTCGGTTTATGATTTTTTGGCGGCCCATTGGAGGAGAGGACGAAAGAACCGTCAAAAAAATTATAAGCCTGCACTTGCATAAATGCAGTTTGCATCCAAATCTGAACTGTACTGTTTATTGTGACTCTTAAATTTTTCTTCATCACAGTCTTATTTCATCCATAAAAAAAAAGAGTTATGAGCATATTATTGTAATTATTTAGGTAGTTATATTTTGTAATTATATTTTTTTATGTTAATAAAATGTGATATTACAAGACATTTTCTATTTCATGACTATCATATTGATATCATTTTGAAATAATGTTCCGGCGGCCCACTGGGGGAGGGTGAATAGATAATCAGTCGGAAGGAAGTTACCTTATATCATCACCAGCAGAAGTTAGTTTAATAATGTAATCCAGGGAGTCACCTATATCATGCTGCAGTTTTTTTACTGCTGCTATGCTGACGGAAGTGGGCAGTACTATAAGAAACTATCTTCCTACCCCATTAAGAATCTTGCGTTAAGATGTGTTGTTGTTGTTCAAATTTTAGGAAGAGGTAGTGTCATTCGGCATAGGAGGAGGTAGTGCCATGCATAGTGCTTGACACTACATCCTCCTATGCAACTGAATTGGACCGGCACTACCGGGAAGGTACCTCTCGCTCACATAATACCGCCCTAAAGTGTCATTTTCAGTGTCGCGTTTCGTGCGGTTTGTAAGTAGCCGGTGGCCCATTCTATTGGGAGGGGAATGCATCGACATAGTAATTATGTGGATGTTCGTGGGCGCCGGTAGTACTAAAAAGATTTCTCGTTTGCCCCCTATTCTATAAAAAATCCAAATATATTGTTGAATCAACTGCGATTCAATTAAAAGTTCACTTACTCGTCGCGAAATATCAGAAACAACAAATGCTGGGCGTTTCTACTTTTGCTTGGTCTTTTTGTGACGTCGATGCTCACTAAGATGGGATCTTGCGAAATTCGACCCCTAAGGGCCTTGTTTTTGTAGTTGATAATATTTTTTTCCTTTTTTTCTGAAAGGATCCACTACTGGTTGCCGACGCTATTGCACCCGCCTCTACAGTTCATCGGACTAGCGAAAACTTTTGTGTCTTCTAGTTTAGGGAGGCAATAAGAGGACATATACCCCCTCTTTCCCCGCAGGTGGACAGAGATGTACCGGGTTGATTGAAGGTACTACAAGTGCTAGGGAGACTCAAATTATGCATAGAGCGGGGTTACTTTCAGGAAGCAGGCTATCTTAGAGATAGGACAAGTATGTCTTAACAGAAAAATTCTAATAGTAACTTTCATAGTTACGTGAAGTGAATCTCTCAGAAAAGTAGCAACTAAACGTTTTCTTAATATCAAATAATATATTTATCCTGCTTAGACGGATAGGTTTATGTCAATCAGTTAGGTAAACAACACGTTGGCAGCCTCACCCTCCCTCTAAACACCGCCAGAGGCTATTACCACAGATGATAACAAATTCGTGACAATCATTTAAACGAAGGAAAAACTTCAACCGCTTAATGTGATAAATAAATATTGGTACAAAACTCTGGTTTAGGATGTTGTGCTATCTAAGTGTATAAGTGACGAACATTGCTATGAGCTGTTTCTATAAAGAAGAGAATTTTAAATGGCGGACATGTATCCTCGCTGACACAAGCGGATGGTAGCGTCAACAAAAACGTTTAATATATTTTTTATCTATTAACATAATTATGGCGTATTAGAATTTTTACTCACTACTCATGCTTTCATCATGATGGCTATAGCAAGACATCATATATTAATCTGAGATGTACAATTTTTTGAGTAATTATAATTTGTGTTCGTATAACCTAAATATTACCCCTCAAACGGATACAAGGGACATCAATGATAGTCACTTAAGGTTCCGGCTTCTCATTTAACTACATAAAAAAAAATAGGTAATTATTGAAAGTTAATATTTAGGGCCATTTAATCCAAAAAATAAAGGACATGAAGATAAGTGACAACAACAGTTTAAGAACAAAGGAAATTGAAAAACATTAAATAACAATAGACATAAAACAGTAACAAAAAAGATATCTAAAAAATGTATGTATCGACAATTGTTTTCCTACGAGGACCCGCTACAGGTTAGTAAATATGACGAAGCAGCGATAGTTTACAAGTCTCACTTGTCACTTGTCATTCACTGGAAAATCTACCCCAATTTAGGATTCTTTTCTTTAATGAAACGACTTATACATTAGTAAGTAGCTGATAGCTATCGCCCCCGCTTCGTGAAGAACAGGCATTATTACTATAAAAAAACTATACACCTTCCTCAGGAATCGATATAATTCTATCTATGGGTAAAAACTGCATGAAAATACAGTTTGTATATTTTGAGAAGGTCAATTACATACAGACAGACAGCTTTTGGGAACTGTGTTTCATATTATTATAAAATTGAAGTTTAAGTATAGCGTAACAAATTATAAATATAATTATAAAAATAATTTAAACATGTATCAATTTAATTATAATAAGAAGGAATCTTCTAGAGATTCAGGAAGCAGAACCTTGGGGAAAATGGGCCCACAATCGATCACGTAATCGCGTATTATATATACAAAAGAACATACTGTTGGTTATCCTTTTACATTCGAGATCGTCGATCAAAGAAGGGAGTTTTCTGACGAGGACGATGAAGTCACGACAATTGTCTCTTCGTCGTATTCTTCCTGGCCTTATTTTCCGTTTCTATATCATTCGATATCGAGGTTAGCCAACCTACGTCGAATCCCCTAGAATTGACGAATGTGCCAGTTTCTATAGAGCGACAGCCTTCTGATGTCTGTAGCCCAGAAGGGGGGCTAAGCCCAATTCTAGATTACAATACACGAATCCGGGTTTCATCACGGTGTTTTCCTACACCGTAAGAGCACTCAGAAAATGTACGCATGTTAGAAAAACTCATTGGTACACGACCAGGATCGAATCTAGACTACCCGAGTGGCAGTCCGTAGCGCTAACCACTAGACCACTGAGGCTCCTCCCATCCGAGAGACTCGGGCGCGGACTGTACGATTCAATCCACAATCACCACATCATGACAGATACACGATGTTAGTACAGCCATAGGATATAATTCTAGTACTTTACACGATTATGTAACGAGCTTAAATGAAGTCGCCGTACCGGGTAGGTTAACCATGAACACCGCGCGCAAGACGATGGGGGCGACGGATCCTCCCAGCCATGATAGCTCAACTAGCTCTTCCAGCCCCACAAATATGCCAACTTTAGCTGTCGTGTGTGAGCTGCCCCCTCATTAGAGAGATGGGGGGGGCAAGGTGACCCGGTCCCTCGGCCAAGATATTTAATTCAGTTAACCTTAAATAACTATCGGAATGCATCCCTCCCACCTGCGGGAAAGGAGGGGTCTGTCCCCCTATCGACCATAATCTCAACAACGCGTCGGCCGACGTGTCTTTCAGTCACCGATGAAGCTGCACTGGACACTTCCGTCACCATTTCGTCGACTGCTCTATAGCAGTCCAAAAACATCCTTTTTAAAGCATGTTAAAAAGATGGCTAATATATTAGACTAATATTATACATATATATATATATATATATATATATATCTATCTATCTCTATCTCTAGTAGTCACAACCAGCTAACTATAGTCCTAGTTTTACATAGAGTATATACCTAGGGCAAGTAAAATTGTGACTACAACTACAACGATCTAGGCACAGAAGTTGCGTAATTCGGTGTGTTCATGGAATTTTCTCACATTACAGAAGAAATTAATTACTTTTCCCCAGCTAGACTCTCCGAACGTGCATGACATGCAAATATGCGTGCGTTGCTTGAAATACTAATGGAGGCAGGTTTAACGTGACTTATATGAGCGACCATTTACTAACTGGTTTCACTCCTCTGCTGTGACGTGCGTGCAAGTACCGTCCACGGCATAAAAATGTTACACGATAAAATGTCTGATAACATTAGCATTAGCTTTGAATTGGTTCTGCATAGTGTACTACTGTAGTGTGAGAGTTATCTTTCACATCTAGCAGTATATCTAATGCGATACCATGTATGGTGTGACATAACAGCCGGAAGATTTTTTTTTTTACCTGATGATGATTATGGTGAGTTTTGATTGCTATGACTGCTCGTCGAACTGTCTCTGGGATCGAGAGGAGGCCCGACATGCCACTCTGCCACAGATGCGAGATATATTCCGACATTAGATATTTATAATAGTTAATTTAACCATTATGATCAGACTGACTGACGTTGGCTGAAACTCGCATGCGGTCCCCACCATGCCTTAAGCCTTGTCCTGGCGGTGGGGCTCAGTAGCCTGGGGTGATCCGAGACAACTTGGACGAAGCCAATTGAACCGAGGGGGTGGCGGCTCTTAGTACCCCTACTATAAGAAGAGGGGACTAAAGAGCAGGAGGAGGTGCCGCTCTTTGTTGTGTGTTTGACAAAAGGAACAACACCCCATTGCACTGTCCCAAAGTCGGTGGGATTGTCATGTGGTGCGGGACAACCCCATCTGTGGAGGTGGCGTCGGTCGCTTCAGGGGCTGACTTGCCGTCGAGTTGTCCTGATGATTTGCTGTTTCGGGGCACCTCATTATAAGCGGCACTGGTGGCACTCGCTGTGGTTTTTGTGAGTATTCGGCATTATATAATGTGCCGCGAGCTCCACACTCCACTAAACCCCACCCAGGGCCAGTGAAGGCGCGTACATGCCTTTCCCCGCATCAACAAAAAAAAGCACGCATGCGGTAGCTATAACGGCCTCAACGCTGACGCGAATGTATGTCATGGGGAGGCTCATGACCCAGGGGCCGTGCCCCTTTCACCTTCTAACGGGTGAATCATATTCTTAGTGTAGAAAAATCTAAGCATACATTATAGGATTAAATTAGAATAAAATTTTAAGATTGTGTGAAACAGTAACCTGGCGAGCGTAACACTATCGCCAGGCTACCGCGCGCCAGGCGACTTGGTTTCAGTCTAACACATATTACTTTTATCGCTTCGAATTATTACAATATAATGACATTTATGATAGGCTTATCATAGTAGTCTATACAAAGTCGTATCATAAACGCAGATAAGACGTATACATGCGACAATAATTTTCCTCTCTACGCATTATTTCTATCATTCACAGTATGAGACGTCATTATAATAAAAATAATATATTTTCAGTAGGTATGTGTAAAATAAAATTTATTTCAGAAAACAAAATACATAGATGTTAATTTCGCACATTAAACAGTGGGTTGTAATTTCTATTATCGTATAGTAATAACAGTTCAATGAAGAAAGCGAAAAATATCACAATTTCATCCAACTAGTCTCACTACTTCCAAGAACAATAAGGCGAATATAATATATAAGGCTTGACTTGCCTTTTTTGATAAAGAATAGGATAGACAAGCTTATTTTACTTATATTACAAATGCGAAAGTTTCATGTATGTGTGAACAAACATTCATGTACACGAGTGCTTGTTGGTCAATGACGCTAAACTAATTGAACGGGTTTTGACAAAACTTAGAATGTTGTAGCTATGATACATATAAGCGTCGTCGCTTGTATCAGTTAGTAGTGTATTATATGTAAGACTACGGGTCCGCCCCGATTATTACCTTAACAAATTATAAACTAAGATCTTCCTCGAGAAGAGGAAAAGAGAAGAGATTTTGAGAAAATCGTATACATACAGACAGATTGATTTTGGGTGTTTTATAATATGTATAGATATAATTTACGTTATTTTTCTAGGTAACTGTACCCACCTGTACCCAACTGTGCTAGGTTGACGTGACTAAGCAATATTATGCTTGCCAGTTGGCAGTTGGCAGTCAGTCAGTGGCCGATTGTACTTACAAGTTCGCATTGCGTCTGTGAATATTATTATTAAAACATAAACAAAATGCTCTGTTTAATAGTGCCACTTATTGCGATAGCGTACATATTTTGGGACGTGAATTATTTCATACGCATCGCTTTCACTATCGGAATTGGTAGATTGTTCCAAAAGAAATGCGGGGTCAACGACACGACAACTATTTACGGTAAGATTCAAAGTTTTTTAAATTTGCTCATTTAATAGAACTAGTAAAGGCATCTATAGAAATTAATATGAAATTATTATATTTTTAAGATTATAAACTTTAGTGTTACTTAAAAAATGTTACTTTCTACAAATGTTATGAAAGCAAATTTTGTATTTACGTTTGTTATTACTTCGCGTAAAATCTACTGAATGAATTAAAATGAAATTAAGCTTTATAATAAAACTACTTTTACGGATTTCATCGCGGTTTATTAAATTATTTATGTAGCCCGACGTTTCGGAAGCTTCACAGACATCATGGTCACGAGTGGACTCAATTTTTATTATTGGTTGAAATTAAGCAAAAAAAAGCAAGATTACAGTCTCGAATAAGACAAAGCTAAAATTCACATATCGCTACAAATAAATGGTTTTCTAAAAAACCGCAACCGCTTACCTCGTACTAATAATTGTACACTCAGAAATGTCAGCTATTTTAATATCCTGATATATCTTAACAAACTACAAATTACGAGTACATGGACTAATAAAATCCGATCTCGAGCTCCACCGACACGGTTTCGTTGCCAGTGGCAGGATATCGGCAGTATCGGTGTTCATTGAAGTAGTAATATGTTGAGCATGTGTGAACGGATGACGGTTATTATTTTTATAAATATATTTTTAACAACAAGAACAACATACATATAGTTTTTAATTAATAAGAGAAAGGATTTTTAGAAATTCAACCATTAAGAGAGTGAAAAAGTGGGTGGGGGGAGGCATATAGGAGTTCGCGGGTAAAACCGCGGAAAGCTGCTAGTATGTAATAATACTAAAAAAAGCACCTTGACACCAGTTATTCCCGAAGAGGTAGGCAGAGGTGTGCTAGTACATCCACAACTCGTAAGTCCAGTAGGTATACTAGCACACCCACGACATGCCAAGGTACTGAGGCCCATGATGTCATAGCTGGCAAGGCTATGGCCACTTCGGGCACATTCCAATCCCGGACAATGTAATGCGTGCTCAGAATAATCTGAGAAACATTAAATTTTTGCATTTGAGTTGCGCGACCTGGGGATCGAACCCAGGACCCCACGCGGCTAGCGGTCTTAACGGGCGACACCCGCACCGTTACACCACAGAGGCGATCAATACTGCTACTAGCCAATTATTATGCGTGTGCACAAATGTGCGAATGCACTCTCTATTCCAATAACACTGGTCGACCCACAGTGAACCGACGCAGAAACAGAGTGATAAAATAGATTTCTTCTAATTGCAGTCCCTTTAAAAGTTAAAAAAAAGTATAAATTAATCCTGTGTTTACACCACACCTGCTTACGACTTATATTTAGGAAGAGGTAGTGCCATGCTGCATAGGAGGAGGTAGTTAGTGCCATGCATAGTGCATGACACTACATCCTCTTATGCAACTGATTTGGGCCGGCACGACCGAGGGAGTTACCTCTCGCTCACATGATACCACCGTAAAGTGATATCTGCAGTGTCGCGTTTCGTGCGGTTTGTGAGTTGCCGGTGGCCAATCGAAGGAGGGCAACGCATCGACATAGTAATTATGTGGATGTTCATCGGCGTCGGTAGCCGTAAAAAATCTCCGATTGCTCGTTTACCCAACTATTATAGATACAATAAAAAATGACCTGTGTTTTTGGGTATATTTTGCTTAGCCCCGTAAAACAATGGGCCACTGAGTTTGACCGCAATTTTAGCCACCCTACAATGTCAGCACGTTATAAAGTATACGCTTATAAATAAACGATTCTTTTAAGGTATCTGCACTACACAAGATGTGGACATTTTCTTGAAACACATGAACAACGCTCGCTACGTGCGGGAACTCGATTTCGCCAGATTCCACTTCTACGACAGGACCGGCATCTACGAGAACATTACGGCAGCAAAAGGCCACGTGCTCCAGGGGGCGTCCAGCATTCGTTACAGAAGAACTATACCCATATTTAGCGCATATAAAGTCGAAACAAAGGTAATGTCTTATTAGGTGATCGTGTTGCCATGTGGGCGTTAGCAGTACCAAAACTAACGCACAAAATCATAAATATTTTGTGGATTAGTTTTCGTACATTTTAATGTAGGGATTTCAGCTAATGCAATGCAATTTGTTAGATTCCGGCCCATTGGAATAGTAGAGGGAATAGAGGGGGGGAACTTTGCATAACAAATACACTGATGTTTAGGGTTGTCGATTATGACTACATAAGGCACTCGGTAAAGTAACATTTCTTCACCGTTAAACGCCTGCTGCTAATTTCTCGATTGGGGCTTTATTCTCTACAAGGTTTAAGAAGCACAATTTATAATAAGTTATACGCTAGAATCTGGAACTGGTACTCTCATAAAATGTATGAATAGTGTAAGCTACTGTAAACTTCAGGCTATGTGTAGGCTTTTATGTGTGAAGGTACTATCTCCTATTTTAATATTCTTTTTTTATATTATAGGGTGACAAGAACATCATCAAAACGGTCCCTTTTGATGACTACTAACGTCCATAAATATCCGCATAATATAGATGCGTCTCATAAACTGTACGAAACACGTCAATTACATACTTCTCTTTGGGTTCTTGGTGTCTTTTGGACGGTATCAAACTTTGTAAAATGTTTGAATCAAAATTAAATCTGGCTTCAAATTAATAGTCATCAGGTTAGGTCTATTGGGGACATCCCCACCATGATTCAAGCCTTGTCGTGGCGGTGGGGCTTAGTAGTCTGGGGTGAACCCAGGCGAAGCCAATTGGACCGAGGGGGATCTTTACACCCCTCTCAAAAGAAGAAGGGGCTTAAAGATCAGGGGAAGTAATCGCCCTCGGTACCCCTCTTATAAGAAGAGGCGATCTAAAAGCAATAGGAGGTGGCGCTTTGGCGCTTTTTGCGCCAAGGAGCGCGCATGGGAACCTCACCCCAATGCACTGTCCCAAAGTCGGTGGAGCTGTCTTGTAGTGCGGGGCAGCCCCATCTGTGGAGGTGGAGTTGGTCCCTTAGGGGGCTGATTAGCCCCAAGGTGCACTGAACACTTGTTCCGGGGCACCTCACCAAAGGCGGCACTAGTAACACTCGCGGTGGGATTTGTGGGTAATCGGCACTATCATGCGCCGCGAGTTCCACACACCACTGGACCCCACCAGGGCCGGCGAAGGAGCGTAAATGGGTTTCCCCGCGTCAACAAGTAAAAAGGTGTATTAGGTACATGAGTACAACGTTAAGCAGCCATTAATAATTGTGCATAATTAGATGAAGGCCACGAATAATGAAATCAATTGTACACACAACGATACAAATCTACACAGCTACAACATTAGTAGGTACCTGCTGAGTGTAGTAGTAGTACTTTCTATTCGGGACCCTTGATTTCCCCACTACTTGAGTAAGGTCATAGTAGGGGTCGGCAACCTTTTAGCAGGAAAGGGCCACGAGGTGGCAAACAAAGCAAAGAAGGGCCGCCCATACAAAACACTCTTTTTAAATGCTTATGATATGATTTTATAAGATTTTTGGGGACCGCGGGGAGGTCGTGGGCCGCAGGCTGCTCTTTGCCAACCGCTACTCTATAGGATAAGTAGGACATGTAGACTTTGCTTCGTACATAGCTCCTTTTAGCACGCAAAACGTAGCAATGTAGCAGGAGTATTGCTACGTGTTCAATCTGGGTATGCTGATATCCCTGTTTAGTTCTGTTTAAATGCATTGCGTACCTAGCCGCTTAGGACATCTTGTTTCCTGAGCTCCCTGGTGTCGTCAGCCATGGCTGTTGTCTGTGGTGGTTGCAGTGGTGGAAGTATCCAGCTTGTTTTCATTCGGTAACAAGCTGTTCGTGTCTGGCTTTTACGATAGTTAACAGAGCGCTAATAGTGCGACCGAATCACTAGGGTGTGTAAATGTGAAACCTTATGTCATGGTTGTATGTAATGGCTTATAATAAGAAGTTCACATGTTGACCTCGAAGTTTTTCCTTAATAATTTTTCAAAATATGTTTCTTAAATGGAGTTGCCAAAGATATAGTTAAGCGCAGTTATAATTTAGTGCGGAGACATTCAAGTTGCGGGACCAATATGTCGGGTTAAAGGTCGATTTAATTTCCATAATATGTAATTGACTTGGTAGATATTTGCCACACAAACTTTTCGCCAATACGGATTTGACGACGTAAAGCGAAACGAGGCAAACTTAAATATAAAAAATAAATAAGTAGAAGCATTCGAAATCGTTTCAGTGTTTTTGAAAAAGGATTAAACACGATCTTGTTATTTGATTTTCGTTAAGAATTTTTGGCATTCTATAATATACTCTTTGGAATTAGGTCCGTATAGGAAATATAGGCGCAGCATTTTCGCAGATTGTCCTATGCCCCAGTGTTACTTAGACATTAAACGGATAAAAATGGGTAATAGTGAACATTATCCCACTTTATCTGTTTAACGTAAATGATAATATTATATAGAAATTAAAAAGATAATAACACACGGGTTCTCGTCGCCCGACGAGCACTCACAGCAATCCAACGAAGCATTGGACTTCTCTTCGCTGCCACACCATAAGCTTAGGTCCGGAACATTTACGGTTTTCAACCAATAATTATTGTCAATAATATATATAATATTTGGGTACTCTTTTTTCACTGTATTTATCTATTTCTCACTCTGATCCATTTGCCTTGAAGTCGAGGCCTTGAGGCCAACAACAATTCTTAATTAAAACCAAAATGTCGTCGGGTTTGAAAAAAATATTTTTGTGTATAATAGCTACATTGAACAACATTGAACACATACGCTCATATTTCATGACATACGACCAGGAACACCTGAGTTGTGGTGGTGAAACTCCGTGGCACTGGTGTTTTAAAAAACTATTAAAAATAAAAATAACTATAAAACTCTTGAAAGTCTATTAGGGCTTAGCGAAACAAAAAGTTTGAGAAACTGCGTTGTAGAGTAACGGCATATCCGTAGAAAAGGTTCTTATAATGTGTAAAGTCTAAAGTAGAACTTAGAAAGGGTTGAACTTAATTTTTAAATGACAATCAATTTCTAATCTTTACCATTTTTTGAATTTTCAGCTGGTTTATTGGGAAGATAAAACTCTATTCGTGGAACAGAAATTTATTACCCTGAGGGACGGTTTTATTCGCGCCATTGTTCTGTCCCGTCAAAATTTATTAGACGTCGATGTTGCCACACTATTTAAAAATCTACCCGGAGCTGACACAAAACTGGAGTGTCCAGAAGAAATTAAACATTGGCTGCAATCCATTGAAGTATCTAGCGCTAAACTAAGAAAAAAAGATTAGGTTCTAAAATATATTTTTTAAACATGAAGTGTTTTATTTTTATCATGCCACCCTGTTAGATGTATTCCTTGTCTACAGAAAAAACCCCGTTCAAAAGTATTGTGTTACGAAATATAGCGATGGGGCGGTTCGGTGTTCCCTATGGATCTAGTTACTGTTTATACAACCTGTGCAGGATTAGATTTGGAATTATTTGATTAGACTAGTTTACTTAAAAAACCTTATAGTGAATATGTGTTCTTTTTTAATTACTTTGTGACTTCATTGTATTACTACGTATTTATACACGTAAAAATTCACCATAATTAATCAACATTCATTTAATTGTTGCTGAGTTTTAAATATAAAAATTTATCCTGGATTATGTAAATTATGAACATTTTACATCCTTTTTTTTGAGTAATATGGATCCTGGTTCATGTTCAAAAGTAATAAAGTGTATAACATCTTTTGGGCGATACTTATTATGCTATGGTTGCTATTTATGAGCAGGTATGGCAGCATAAGAATTTTTAGTATTGTTATGTTTGACTAGTGTAGGAAGTTATTATTTACAAATATAAAAAGAAATTTTCTTCTTGTGCTACCTACTTAGCAGTAGGCGGCAGAACCTTTGATGCAACTGGTGTTCAAAGAAATAAGAAATCGACCACACACGTCACACTGAAAAGTTTGTACATCTCTTTGTAGATGGATGGATCGATCTTGAAACATTAATTTATTTATTTAAGAATATTTTTTTATATTTAGAACGGTTGAAACAGATATAAACTAACAAATTCATAATTTATCGCTGACACTATAACACACAATAATAAAGAGATACTTTTAATATAATATAGTAATCTTTTAATATAATAGATATATCTATGTATAACATATTAAAAAGGATTTATTGTAAAATTACATAACTCACCTAATCTCTTATTTAAACAACGACCCTATAGATTAGAAAAATAAATTAAAATATTAAAGATTTTTGTAGTTTCACGTAAAAACTGCTCATCGTTTTTGACACAAATATTGATTACAATGAGGTATACCGTTTAGGCTTAATTAAAAATACCAAGTCCTAATGTTAGTTGATTGAAAAAAAAGGCGGGAGCAAGTATCAAGAAGCCACATGTACGTGACGGGTGGCGCTAACTCGCAGTGTGGTTCTTGTCGCGTAACAATAATAAAATATCCATTAGCTGTAGACTGTAGTGTTCCCGTGCATCACCCGAGCCGTGTTTATTTGTGTGGGAGCCTAAAAAGAGTCACTAATTACCAGATACGTTACTCATATAGCGGCTACTGATTTATGTGTATCCTCAGAACTAAAGAGTCACTAATTACCAGATACGTTACTCATATAGCGGCTACTGATTTATGTATATCATCAGAACTAAAGAGTCACTAATTACCAGATACGTTACTCATATAGCGGCTACTGATTTATGTGTATCATCAGAACTTACCCGTCTTTTACTGATAGTATGCGCGCCGAAAATCCACCACACATGCACAGTTATACCGTATGGGCTAGGTACCGCTAGAAATTCGATTCTTCACCGGTCGCCTGCGCAGGTACTAATTTACCCCCACACAAGTTATGGTTAGTCTCGTCGCCCAACGAGCGCTCAACATTCGGATGAAGCTGTTTATGGTATGTCTTACGGTTATAGCCGGCGTTCGTTTTCACTAGGGTAAACCGATGTGTGGCCAGCTTTAGACCGCTAACCCCTTATTTTCAATTACATACTTGTTGATTTGTTATAGAAGGTAGTAGATGATAATCATATACTAGGTAGGTACAAAACCCCACAATTAATGTCAGCAACATTAATTGTGGGGTTTTGTACCTACCTAGTATTGTACGATGTAATTACGAGAGTTGATTGATAACTGGACGAAAGGACGAACTTAAAAAAAAGACAGGCAAACAAAATTTATTACATTATATTCTATCATCTTTTCGAAAATAGAACCCCAAATTTGAATATATTCGAACTGATAGAAATTGTATGATGGGACCTAGAGCTTTCTCTGCCGTAAATTTCCCCGTACGGTGATAAAGTTTTACATTTTTAAGAGAAAACAGCAACCCAGATTAAAGTCGAACTACACAGTGTTTTAGGAAATACTTGCTCCTGGATTGAGTACAATTCATACGTGGAACTGATTTTAAACGAGACAGAGCTGCGAAGACGCCAACAGGTCTGGCCGTCCAAATGAAGTCACGAATCCGGACATGATCAAAAAGATTCAAACAATCGCTTTGAATGATCGGCGCTTAAAGTTGCGGCAGATAGCAGAGATGTTAAGCATTTCCTCTGAACGCGTTTTCAACATTTTACACCAACATTTGCGAATGATAAAGCTTTGCGCGCGATGGGTGCCGCGTTTGCTCACTCTTAACCAAAAGCAACGTCGAGTGGACGATTCTTCGGAGTGTTTGGCGCTGTTTAAGCGTGATGCTAACGAGTGTTTGCAGCGTTATGTGACAGTAGAGAATTTTAACAAAACGATGAAACACGGCATTGGAGAAGCGCTGGACTAAATGCATCGAGGTAGAAGGAAATTACGTTGAAGAATAAAATTATTTTAAATAGATGATTAAAGTTTCTCTTTGTCGTTTCGGATATATATCACCAGTATAACAATATATATTATCAATCACCCCTCGTAATGTGAATGACGTTTGAAAAAAAAACCAGCAAATTTCGACTTTCCTTAAGGAATAACGGATATCCGCGTAATTTTTATGGAGACGTTCCACCATTTCCTCATCCCCACCAATAGATCACCGGCATCTCATCGACTGCACGAAAGGCAACACAGCTATCACTTTGTGACAGTATCGTGTGCACGAGAGGTATCTGCCCGGTCGTGTCGGACATTGGCTGCAAATTAGCATGGCATTACCTCATAATAAAACAGCACTTCAAGCCAATGTGCGAGTTCTAACTGTTATTTGACTGCTCACATCTTAATATGAAGCGCGAGAAATATAATCAAAAATGTAGGAGGATCCCATCTTTATCAACATATAGAAATATAAGGTCGCCTTTTTAACCGCATGGTAAAAATGATAAATTATTTATATATTTGAAATAAACACAGCACACTCTTTTTTCTTATGTTTGACAGAATATTCCAGACAATATAATGTGCAGTAGACATTGCACCTACTTACGTAGATATTGAAAATCACGTTTTTATTCGTGTATGTGTAATTCTCGCTCGCATCTTGTATAATTTTCTCGGACTTTTGCCTTGTAATCTATTGTAAATTACATCGCGAGCAGGAATGAGGAAAAAGCAGCCTACCTGTTACCTGATAATAAGTAGAAGTTGCGAAATGCGTGTCGTCATCGGCCTCCAGAAATGAGTTCAGGAAGAAGAGATTCTTGAAGGTGTACCGTCTATACCTTATCTACATTGTCAATAATAATAATATGAACATAAGGTATACTTGGGCGGTCTGGCTCCATCTGAGGTTAAACTAAGTACTAAGTCGTGTACACATTCTATAGAGGTTCTTAGTAAGAGGTATGTATGCTGTATTGCAGCGAAATTAGACCGGCACGACGGGAGGTTCCTCTCGCTCACATGATACCGGCGTAAAAGACACCTTCGTTGTCGCGTTTCGTATGGTTTATGAATAGTCGGTGGCCCGTGGGAAGGGAGGAGGAAGGAGGACATAGAATTTGCATACCACTGTGTGGATGTTTATGGGCGTCGGTAGTTATCAAAAGGCTCCGACTGCTCATTTGACCTATCATATAAAAAATAATAATATAAAAAAGCTGTCTATCAGGAATGCAGATCTCTGAGTCTGAAAAAATTTAAATACTGTATCAGCGCGTGCTAAACAACCTTGCTATGGCAACGATTACTCTTCAGCACAGCTTCATCGGGTTCTACGAGCGCTCGACTTTTTTTATAGTATAGGGGGTCAAAGGAGCAATCGGAGCTTGTCAACGACTACCGACATACATTAACATGAGCATAATTGTGCCGAAGCGTTGCCCTCCTTTTCACCCCCCCCCCCCCAATGGGCCAATGTGTCTATGTTTAGGATTTAAAAGTGGTCCGACCTTCCACTCTTCCGCAGAACGGAGAGATGCTTGCGTGATATGAAAGTCGCCCACCACGACGTCAATGACGTCAAATCTACGAATGTTGTAAACGAGATATACTTTGTATCGAATTTCTGCAGTTCTCCCTTTTCTTACAGCACAGCACCGAACGAGCCATCGGGGCCATTTGGGTGTACCGTTCCTTTGAATCCATTACCTATCGCACGGAAACAGTAATAAGGTCGTGTTTCGCACCTAGTAAGAGGTAGTGCCGTGCTGCGTTGCAGCCGAATTGAGCCAGAACGACCGTAAAGGTACCTCTCCCTCACACAAAACCGCCATAAGGTCACAGCTATGCTCTCGCGTTTCGTTCTATTTATGGGTGGTGGCCTATTAGAGGGAACAACGAAAGGTGAGCAACACACCTGCACGAGAACAATAATGCATATGTATATACACAATACACAATTGTTATTGTTGAAAAAATCGAAAGTCGAAAGTCTTCGACCAATGAACCGCTAAATGTGGTCCTCCTAAATAGGCTCCTAATCACTCAGCACGCTTTAGCTCTCCAGCTGCGCTCGGTATTTCACTCCCAAATACGGCGATATACATGAGAAAAGGAGTAACTAACATAGATCAGAGGGTAAGCTACTTAACTGGCTATGGGCAGGTCACATTGCTTTCAAAACTGCCAATCGCTGGGGAGGAAAGTTTCATGAGTGGCGCTGCACTGGAAAGCTCAGTGTGTCTCGGCCTCTCACCAGGTGGACTGATGAGTGATGACTTAGTTGAGGAGGAAGCCACTGGACGAAACACCCTGTCACTGTGTGCACCAAAGGTCGTCACCCTTTTCGGCTCCCTGAACAAAGGTGACCGTTTGGTAACCTCTGGGAGAGATCCAAGTCAAAGTAGGCATCTTCTGGCTTCTGGTGATGATGATGATGATAACGAAATACAAACAAAATTCATGTCTTCTTGAAACCATTTTATAGTAAACTATCATGTATTTATTATTGAGAAAATACTATTTTTTACACAAACAAATTGAATGTTACAGCACAATTCTATGTTAGGTCTACAATTACGCATCATAAATTTCTTTGAAGAGCTTAATGGCTGTAAACATCGACTGTCAATAGGTATTGTCCCTTTAAACGACCTTTCGAATACGTAATGTGGAACATATTGAAACGGGAGGGTTTTTACTATAAGATTACTTTAATCTGTACTTATCTTATGAAGATGAGTTCATTTGGTGGAACCCACTAATGTCAGAAACTACTAGTCTAAAAAAATATTGTTACTCGGTCTATTTACTGATGAAAGATATATGTTATACAATCTCGCTACGACCAAGAAAGCAGTCTACGCTGGTTTCGATGGGCGCTGCCAGTATATTTCTCACAGAAGGAGACGGTCAAAAATTATGTGGAGCGTAAGATTATTCCTGTACCTCTCAAGACACCAAGAAAATAAATTATATGAGACAGATTGGATCGTTGGAATGCATGAATGTTAATTTCAGCGCTATAATTGTTCCCGATAAGCGTGACCAATGGCGTCATCCATTTTGACATTAATGCCATTTATTAAAGGGCGCCAGCTTGATATATGATTGTCAACCTATAAGATACCTTCTTGTGATAGGTTCTACTTTCCGTACAAATTATAGTTTGTTATATACCTAATTTTATTTTAAATTAAATTTATGTATTTTTATTTGTTAATGGAGTAATGGTACAAAACCACACCTGATATGGTCCGTCTCCATTATTGTAATGTTTTACAATCGTGTACTTTCGGCTTCTTAATAGCAGCAACTAAAGTAATTAAATCGTTGAACTTTTAAAGTAGGTACTTATTTATTATATGATATGATGAAAATCAATAAAAATAAAATATTTATTAAAATATTATATTATATTTAATAAAATATTCAATCTACACAAGATTTAATTAATAAGTTAGGTACATATTTCAATATATTTATCTATTTCAACGGGTTAAGGGTTGTAAAGTAAATGTCGCTAACAGAGCACCTACTTAACTGTCGAGTTTTTATGTTTAATCTATATACGTAATTGCCAAATTATAGCATGCCTTTCATATGCATATAGTATCTGTACGGTAATCTTGTATATAATGTTCTCGTATCACAGTGTTACTCCTCCGAAACGGTCTTACCTAATTTTACCAAATTTTATATGTATATTTAGTAGGACTAAGAGTCGGCTACTATCTATTTTCCATGCCATGAAGGGTAAAGGGCTGTTCACCCAACCTGGTAGAACAACGTTTGCAGGGTCAGCTATTATAATCTAATTTTACAGTAATATCGTATATATTTAATTTAAGTTATATTAAATTGAATATTTTAGTTATATATATATGATATAAAGATGAGGTGAAGATAGTACCTAACTAAGGTGCTTTTTTACCCTTATCGATACATAATGCAAAAATATGATGTTGTTATGTAAAATCAAGTCTCGTATTTCAGGAAGTACACAGCCTAATATAAACAATATACCTTTGAAAAGATTTGAAAAATAAATTCATAAAAATACCGAATAATTATTTACCAAATAAGCTTTAGATTTTGCAATTGCAATGTACTACTGTACTTTAGACCACACGACCGAAGTTAAACTACTTTAGTTATACGAAACATGAGAAGTGAGAGAAAGAAAGAAAATGTGTCCTCATAATTCTGTCTTGTCCCTACAGTAATATTTGAAACATTCTCTATTTATATCTTCAGACTAATCTATATTTCTTAGCTCAACTTCCGTTGGTGTCGCTTTCGTTACGCATTCTCGTCAAGTTAGGCATGTACTAAGAACATTTACATTAAAAACATAAAGCCAAAGCTCTATGTAACTATGTACTTTTTTTTTAATTATAAATTGTCGTTTATAGCTTCCAACCAGTGATCTCTAAAGCGATTTGTCAATATGAAAAGCTCGGTGTGTAAATTACCTAACATGCCCTCTGTGCACGGTTTTTCATTGTTCATTGAGTATTTCATTAGATACAATATGTTGACGTTAAAACAGTTCATTTTTCCAATTGAAATGCTCACACAGATAATAATTGAAGAATATTTTGTTACATCGTATTGTATAACCGTAGTTTCAGAAGAACCTTTTTACCTGAAGCTTCAGAGTAACTTTATGTACATTGTTCCGAATGAAAATGATGAAAGCGTCTTTGCCCAACGAATGCTAAACGCTTCTGAAGTAGGATGCTCAGATTACATAGTTCAATTAGAAAACCCCAAGCGTTTTATGTCGATTTTAGATCGAAATGTTCATTTAGGAGATATCAGGCGGAGTGACAGAAAGATAATATTCCTACCGATTCCTGATATTTCCCCGAAAGATAGCAACAACGAACTTACAGGAATCTTGAAGATGAAAGAGACTAGTTTTCTAGCAAATGTATTACTGATATTGTCAAATGACGATAAAGATTGTATTTCATATGATTTAGTAACTCATAAATATATTGGAGTCAATGATACTGACCAACCTGTGTATTTAGATAGTTGGAATTCTTGTACCAATGAATTCGATAAGAAGGAAATATTGTTTCCTCATGACATGTCAAATTTACAAGGAAAGGAAGTTAAGGTTGCTGCGTTTACATACAAGCCTTATGTACTCTTAGATGTAGATACTAACATCGCTCCATTGGGTCGTGATGGAATGGAAATGAGAATAGTCGATGAATTTTGCAGGTATACTTTATTTTTTAACATTATATAGCTGAAGAGTGTTTGTTTGATCGTGCTAATCATAGAAGCCACTGGTCTGATTAAAAAAATTCATGCGATGAAGAAAAACCCATTTGTCGAGTCAAGTCAAGTCAATTTAAGTAGATATGCAGGTTATGTAGGTGAAACCACGTGCCTTGTTAAACGTTTGTCATGTAGTGTCATCCTAAACGTGTATGCAAAATTCCAGCTCAACCGGTTGAAG
>JAFELO010000262.1:526422-542914 GCA_017140195.1 Eumaeus atala | reverse complement strand
GGTCCACTGTTGGACATAGGCATCTTTCAATGCATAATGTAAGTACTCGCACCCATCCCGAACCAGCTACTGCGCGGAGATCGTCTTCCCACCTATCGAACCGTCGACCAACACTTCGTTTTCCTAAACGCGGGCTCCACTCCAGAACCTTGGTGGCCCATCTGCCATCTGATCTTTTGAGTGTGTGACTAGCCCATCGAACGGTGCTATGTTGCGTGTTTCTCCGATAGAATGCGTAACGAAGTAACGCAGAGAACTAGTTTTCGATATCACGCGAAGAATGAGCTCGCTGAAGTGGCAATGGGCTGGTCACTTACATACTTATATACATATATTGAAAGTTAAATAATAGCTTTCAATGATAAATATACATATATCGAAACCTGCCTAGTGGAACTGGCATTGATATATGTTGTGCATGTATGTTGTGAATGTATCAAAAGATTGTAAGAATTGACTCATTACATCACAATTTTTTGACAACACTTAAAATGTCATCCATCTAAAGTCTAGTCATTTACCGTAACGATGTGCTAATCATCATCATGGTTGCATTTCAGATGGATAAATTGCACTGTGAGAATCGTGAGAGACGACGAACACGAGTGGGGCGAGATCTATGAAAATCTCACTGGAGTCGGCGTCATAGGCAATGTATGTAACGACCGTGCCGATTTAGGGATAAGTAAATATTTCTATTTTTTACGATTTCATTTTTACGATTATTTCGATAAGAAAGATTACTATACTAATATAATTCATTATCGTTTTTAGCCGCCCTGTATTCTTGGTTTGAGGAATACGTAGTAATGGATTTTTCTTGTCCTATAATACGAACTGATATAACCTGTATTGTACCATCGCCTAGGTAAGACGATATGTATCGTTTAATCACACATTTATTTTGTTGGAAGTTCCAGAGAATGCATTAACTTAGGTATGCCCCGAGGACGGGAAATCCTGTCCGGTATACGGGACTCGAGAACCACATACTCACTAAACCCCAGCGAAGCCGCTTCTTTTCTTCGAAGGCGGGAGCCACGGGAACACGATGGCATACAACCGCGACTTCGCCAGAGTAGCGAGAAATATTTTTTTATTTTTATTAACATTTATTATTAACATGAGCACGACAACTTTATGAATATAAAAATTAAAATTATAATCTCTGTCTACCCCATTATGGACCTGGCCTGGAGGTGTGTTCTTGTTATTACGAGTATCATCATCATTTATATCGTGTTTATTTTCAGGTTACTCGCTAGTTGGGAGATGCCTCTTCTACCTTTTAGCCTGTATATGTGGATTGGAATATTTCTGACATTCCTGTACGCTTCTTTAGCATTGTACATAGCACAAGGATTTTCAGGCGACAAAATACTCTTAACAACCTTTGGCATTATGATAACTCAGGTCCGTTGGGGTCTAAAAATGACTACTCATTACAATATTCTGACAACATGGTTTTTATGAAATTCAGGAGTGACCAACGAGGAATAGGAACCTTTTGTTGACTATTAAAATATGTACATGAAGGACGAAGGGTTACCATCCTTCACTCCAAATGGCTACCGGCTACATACAAACCGCACAAAACGCGACAGCCTTGCTACCGCTTTACGTCAGTACTGTACGCCTTAAATACTTTTTTTTTACCATAATTGGGGAGTCGAACCCACGTGATGACTACCGACGCTCATAAATATCCGCATAATTGTTATGCAGATGCCTTGCCCTCCTCTCGTTCTTCCCTCCGATGGGCCAAACCATAAAATAAATATGTGTATATTCTCCTTATTTTCCTTATAACTTTGGTGCATTGCTAGTCTCCAACAAATTAAACGAATATTTCTATTACGTACATAGAAAATTAATTAAGTGTCATCATGGACTTTCACTTGAAAAAAATAATTTTAATATTTTAAATTTTTATGTATAGATTATAGACTGAAAGCGCCATTTTGTATTTAGAATCACGTTGGTACAACAATCCAAAAGATAGAACAAGTTCGTATTTTTAAATACTAAATTGTTAGATAGCGCTGAGCGCTGGTCGGTGACCCAGGCAGTTGCATTAAATTAAACAAATGTCTTTCAGTCTCAGCCCGAAAGAGGCTTCGCGTCATGGCGTATACGCAGCGTGATCGGATGGATGATGCTGACAGGACTGGTTCTAGACAACGCATACAGTGGGGGACTGGCGTCCACGTTTACAGTGCCCAAATATGAGCCATCTATTGATACCATACAAGATATAGTCGACAGGAAACTGCAATGGGGAGCTACCCACGACGCATGGATATTTTCCATTACGCTTTCACAAGAGGTCAAAAGGAACTTTATTACGGTTTTTTATGTTAGGTATGGGGGCGGAATCTGTCCTCTTCTTCTTCTGACGACTACACACTTTGTTGTGTCCGTCTCTCGGTCTGTCCGTCAGCTCTTTTGTCCACCTGCCTGTCTCGCACAATGAGGGTAGGTAACTTCCCGATGAACTCGTGACATTTTGCTAGAAGCGGTTGGTTCAATGACAAGCATTAAAGGTAAAAGAAAACAAAATGGGGAAAGTTGATGAATGTTAATTTATAATTGTAGTTCAATTTAAACAATATGAGTGCACAAACGTAAATTTATCTACTTATACACGTTGTTATCCTAGTACCTGCCACTGCGACCCTCGGCATGCGAGTTCAACTCACACTTGACCGGTTTTGTACTATTTTCAGCCATCCTTAAAATTTACAAAATTAATGGTATTTATGTATAAGATAGGGGACAGAATAGCAAACGGACGCATTTAGTGACTATCATCGCTCATTAACACCCTTAAACGTTAATGGTTGCCCCCTGTAATGAGCCAACGGTTATTTACAAAGGCTTGGCCAACACTTTATAGCCGTATCATGTGAGCGAAAGTTACCCCTACGGTCGTGCCGGTGCATTTCAGGTACAGTGTAACACGGCACTACCTCCCACTGTATTGACAAAAAGAAACATTTTAGCCATTAATCAAGGAGCTAGTTTCATTGTTTCGTACATATCCTGCTGAAGAATTAAAACGCAATAGTTTTACTAGGAATATGGCTTTTAGTATCGAGAAATTACCAGCAGGTGAGTGTCACAATTATTTTATTACCAGCTGGATCAAATGTAAAAAAGGATATCTATATTCAAAATAGAATTGTAAAAATTACCTTTGGAACGTCAACAATCACATCTACTACCGGTTCCAACCCTGTCCTGAGAAGAACCGGACAGATGTTGAACCGTTAAAGTAGCAAAACAAGATGTCAGCTTCGTCGAGGCTCGATTCTCTCTGCCCGCCGCTATGGGATCTGGCGTTAAGGTGTGTTGTTATTTACAGAAGTCGCTTATTTTATGGCTCTGAAACACGTCACACTATCAAAATATGTTAAGGATAATAAGAAATATTATATTATATTATCCTTAACATAATGTCGGATAAATAATGTTTTCGTTCATGTTAAAAAAAATGCTTTCTGCGCATCTATTTTATATAATTTTGCACCCAATTTCATAACTTGAAAAGGGGTTGGGAATTGTTTTCTCTGTTTACGTATTCTGGGCGTTCTTGTTTTCAAGGCTACTTCGCCATTGGAGAATACATAACTAAGGAAGCCTCTTTGGACTATACAACAATGTTAGAAAACTTCTACTACGAGCAATGCGTTGTGATGATGCGCAAGAGCTCGCCGTACACTAGCAAGTTAAACGAATTTGTCGGCCGTCTGCACCAGTCTGGACTCATACTTTCATGGGAAACACAGGTTAACGGAATATTTGCAGTTTACGTATATGAGTTACAATGTGTGTGTACATGATGATTTTTTTTTGCATCTACAGGTGGCGTTGAAATATTTGGATTACGAAGTTCAAATTGAAGTCAAGTTATCTCGATCTAAACATGACGTAGAGAACATAGAGCCTTTAAATTTTCTTCAAGTTGTGGTTTGTATTTTATATAAACGATTTATTTTCTTAATCATTAAAAACATACAAGAATACAGCTTTTCATGCCTCACCAACCATGCTCGCAATAAAGTGAGAATTAGGTATGAAAGAAAGTGTCGGTATAAAAATCAGAAAGGGCATACTCCGTTGGCTTGGGCATGTATAAATGTGGAAGGGGCAAGGCAGGTTACTTAATTATCGTGATGTGTGGCACTCCGATCTCACTGCCTTCCTCCTTAGGGAGCAGGCATGAAGATGTGTTGTTGTTGTATAAAAACAAAGTTAAAACAATATTTCCGTGGTTACCTTTGTCTGTATGATAAGTTATTATTTTTGCAGGGTATTTTCATCATATACGGTTTAGGTGTTGCAGCAGCAATCCTCGCTTTCATATTTGAAACAACCGTCTCTAGAAAAGTAGTGCTATGATAGTGCTATATACGCATAGCAGAAAGATTTTTTTTAGAATGACATCATGACATCAGTTCTAAATATCTGTAATTCTATGAATTTGGCAGCCTATGAAATTTTAGGTAGAGGAGAATTAGAACATTACATATTTATCAATTAAGAATTCGAGTGAGAGAAATATTTAACATGAAATAATAAATACTTATGTAGATATAGATATGAATTTAATTAATAATTCTTAACAATGCAGAACTTAAATTTTGAGAATTGCACGAAAATAAATGTAATTGAACTTTAAATACTAATGAATTAGAATGTAACGCAATTAATTTAATACATGGAATGAATAATTATTATCTAATGTTTATTATTTAAAAAGTAGAAAGACCTATTGTCAAAAATGTTATAATGAATAAAAGGTTCTTTTATTTTTATTTACTTTACCTACTTATCATTTAGTGAGTTTCGAAAATATTTCCTGAAAATATTCCTATTCATTCCTTATCCTTTATTCTCTATTCGCCCCTTTTTACGGCTAATGAGTGTTAAACATTAATCTTTAAAATTAGGCAAGTAGGTATAAAATTGATAATTAATACTAGATATTTATGTTATTGAAGATTTCTTAACTGTAAAAAATATTATTTTATATCGATTAGGAATTAATACGTATATACTATGTACTATTACTACATATACGCGCATAGTATGAATAGCGTAATAATATTTATAATTTTCTAGTAACATTACATTACGATAAGTACCGTGAGAGATTTGTCATGTGAGGGTTACACAAAACTTAATAGTATTTTTCATTTGCTACGACGTCATCCTGGAATAAATATTTAAGATGACGTGATTTTAATGCTCTATAAATATTTACTTTAAAACTGAAGACATAAAGTAAAAGTGAAATCTAACTAATTTAGGTGACAGCTGCAGGCAAAAGCTTTGTATTCATAACTTTTATCTATAATAGTGCCAACTGTGCGATAGAAAAACATGTTGCTATGTAAAATTTTTACATCTCCTAGCATACAGGTTAATTTATCATTGTAATCAGTATGATAAGAAATTGCATTTAAAAAAAATTAATTAAATTGATTATGATGTTCGAGTATTAATTATATTAAATTAAGCATTGGAACATTCAACGTTATACAGATTGTATAAAAGATTATAGGGCAACTTTAGTAACTTGTCCACTAAATTCTTTAATTGCCGTCACTTGACCGATTGGCGCAGTGGTAACGATTTTTTTTTATTCGTTTAATACCTACTAGTATACACAGGCGGTTCTGAAAATTATTCAGTTACACTAATACATACAGTATTTGGGCAATTCGATTTTTTTTTATTCACCATAGAATTGAATATACTTTCAATGTTATATATATATAAATTGGACCAATACATATTAGGAAATATAGTTTACAATAGTTATATATTATATGCTACTTGATTTAAATGTAAAATTTAAGGAAAGTACATCATTCATAAGCATTTATTCAATTTGTTTAAACTAACGATACATAAAATTAATTGATTAATAAAAGAACACGGTCTTAGTTTCAACAATTAACACGAAATGATTGTTTTCTTTCTTCGATTTTGTGTCTCTATAGCGTTTTACTTGGTATTTTTTTTAATTTTGCACTAGAACATAAACTTTTACTTAATATATGTAGGTTTTTTTGAAATGTAATGTGCTCACTGAGATATAAAGGCTATACTAATTTGATTTTATAATTTAGTCATATGTTGTCATTTCGTGCTGAATATTTTAACAATTACAATAATTTTATCAAAAAGAGCAGCCACAAAATGAAACATTCCAGTTAGATAAAATTTTTGATTTTTATTTACATTAATTCTTTATGTAAAAAAAAATGTAAAAAAATATTGATGCCGATATATTTGACTTTTGTAAATTTTGTTAAATAAGAGATCTAGAGAAAATTGGGAAGGGTAGGTAGATGTATATTCGATGGCCTCTAACATTAAAAAATATTCGTAAGTTTTATATTTTCTAAAGTATCAGCAAAACCACATTCCAAGATATGGTTTGGGACCTAAAATATAATATTCTGCAAAAGTCGTGCATCACAAAGAGATAAATAAACAAATTCGAGTGAGAAGGCAAAACACTTCTTTTTAATTGCTTCTTTTAGAATTTGCTTGCGACCCCTCTAATTACTAAAATTATAATGAGACGTTGTTTTTATACAAAAAGTACACAAACAATGCATTTTTAAGAGCTGAGTTTGAGGACACTATTCTAGTAAGAATGGTAAAGGACAATATAATAATTGTTTTGAGACTTATGAGTAAGTAAGTAAGTATTATCTTTATTGAAGTTTGGAGATTAATGTTTTTATAAAAAAAAGTAAGAAAAAGGAAATTTAACAAAAATATACTGGCAATATTGTAAATATTGATAAGAAAAGATGCCAACTTTAGCAATGAAACTGTCAGTGTACGGATTGGTCAGAATTTTGTGTAGGTAGTAAGTAGTGGGTACAGCGGGAAAATCGATCGATATTCGAGTGATCTTGTTGAGTGAAAACTATCAACATAGCAAGTTTGATTTAAAATATCAAAGGAAGAAATTCCATGAGTGTTTAACTCGTGAAATTGTGAAATGAATTATTAGTTTGTGAAATATTAATAATATTTATTACTATGAATTGCTATCTGAAAACATTGTATTTTGCGTTTTTCCTAACTGCATCAGCAGAATTTGTATGGAAACATCACAACAATGAAGAATTACCTGCGATTTTGGAGGAAATACAGGAAAAATGCCCCAATATTTCCAGAGTATATTCGTTAACGGAACCATCAGTGAGAGGAGTTCCTTTATATGTTATAGAGTTTTCAGATAAACCAGGATTTCATCAGACTTGTAATTATCAATTGATAAAATATAAATGTATTACATTTTTGATATATTTTACCTAATGTTAAACATTATTTTAGATAAACCAGAAGTAAAATACGTGGGTAATATACATGGTAACGAAGTGCTTGGCAGAGAACTACTGCTAGGCTTAGCAAATTATCTTTGCGACGAATATAATAATCACAACCATCGGATTAGAGCACTTATTCACAATACTCGCATACATTTGTTACCTGCGATGAATCCTGATGGTTGGCAATTAGCTACAGAAACAGTGAGTTAATACCTTTATTAAATAAATACTTTATTTAAGTCTATAATAAACACTACATAACAACAATAGAACCTACTGGTAATATGTTTCTCAGTATTAAAATTTTTGGAAAATAGCAATAACTAGGGATCATAGAACTTAAGTTGAATATAAATAAGGCCGAGCCGATGCTAGGTGTCTAACACTTCACCGATATCCGCAACTCTCAAGATCTTGCCGGTGTATTTTTGGGCCTAAAGGAATGAGTTTACTCTTTTGTGAAGATCTCCAAACCTTAGCCAAAACACATGAATGATAACAGTACATCTACTATTAATTGTGTAACCCTGTATATTAATGTAGAAAATATATTTCAAGACTGATTATTATATTTGTCTGTATTTAAACCATTGTTTTCCTCAGCATCTAGTGAACAGTCTGCCTCATGTCCTAGTGAAAAGTATGTACATCGACTGTCTTGAGGTACTGGGTTCAGGTTGGAACTAAGTGTTTTTACGATTTTTTCAATATCTTATAAATGTTGAGAGTCTGTAGTCAGGTGGTAAGGGTTGTTACCTGCCTGTGCCTTGGAGAGCATGTTAACTCATTAGTCCTGGGACTAATTTCTCTCCGGTTGTGTCAATTGCCATCCTAATTATATTATCTTATTTATAATTGATTTTATATATAAAATAAAATATAGAATAAAATATTTAAAATATATATTAATCTTATTTATAATATATATTATCATAGGGAAAATAGGGGAACAGGACGAGCACTTGTACATGTACACACACTTGTGTACTATAATATGCACTGTTCTAGTCTAAATAGGTGGCCGCCGTCACCTAAATTCGGCTAGGACAATATTATTACCTACTAAATGGATTTTCATGCAGTTTCTCCTATGCATAGAGCTCATTTTGAGGAAAGTTAGTGTTAAATAACAATTCCACTCCGGTTATTCCTGGGTGGATTGTTACTCAAAAATAAATATGGAAAAGATTTTAAAATTTTACAATTTAATAGGGCGGTCATCACTACCTCATTGGTCGCAACAACAATCACTCTGTGGACTTGAACAGAAATTTCCCCGATTTAGACGCCATCACTTTTAAATTTGAACGACAAGGCATTAATCACAACAACCACATACTCAAGGACCTAACTCGCCTCAGCGAACCTGTAAGTATACAATTAATTATCTTTCTACCTTCTTTTATTTACTTATTGATCTACTTTACGGTGTAGATACCACTTGTAACAGTAGTTTCAATGATACACGAAACAAAACGGGCCAGTCCGTGTGTAAAATAATATTTGGTTGAGTTGTACAATATACTAGAGGATCACTAAAATGTTTGTGAAACATCTGGGCTATGTCTGGACGTACTCTTAAGAATTTCAAATTGGTCTAACAATGCATGCAGGTATTTAATTTCATATATTTACTATGTTAAATATTTTGAATGTAGTTTTGTGTCTGCATTTTATTAAAGTGGAACTTTACATGACTATTGTTTCTTTATTAGATATTCTCCAGTTATATATTCGGGTAGTAAAAAAATTAAAAAAGCTCATCAAACCTTGTACCTTTCATTACTTACTGCAGCTGGAACCGGAAACCAAGGCTGTGATGAGGTGGATCATGTCTGTGCCTTTTGTCCTGAGTGCCGCCTTGCACGGGGGAGATCTGGTGGCTAATTACCCTTACGATGAAAGCAAAAGCGGTGCTCCAGTATCCGAGTATTCTGCCAGTCCTGATGATGACACTTTCAGGTAATTATAGTCTACATATTTTAAAATATGACCAGTATTCTACTGAAATAAATATACACCTTTTGGATTTTAAAAGAAGTTTAGCTTAACTTCTATATAATCATTATTTTATGTTCATTGATAAATATTCTTAATTATCTTATATAATTATCTTATAATTAGTTTATAGTTTGCTGTATAGAGGGCATTTATATATAGCATAGGGTGACAAACCAGCAATCGGAAGTCGGTGACTACTAACGCCCATTATTATACATGATTAACCGTTAATGCCCTCATTCTATCCTAGCTTATGGGCTACCGGCTACGGTAGTCCAAATGGGCTCTATCTAAACAGATAGGGATATTCACAAAGCGCACAAAAGACGATGGCTTAGCAATCACTCTTCAAGCGGTATTACATAAGCGAGACGTACCTCTCTGCCAGGACGAGGTAGTGACATGCTGTATACGAGCAGGTAGTAACCATGCATGGTGCATGACACTACATCTTCCTATGCAACGGAATTGGGCCGGCACGACAGGGGGGGGGGTACCTCTCATTCACTTGATACAGCCGTAAAGTGACACCTACGGTGTCGCGTTTCGTGCGGTTTGTGAGTAGCCGATACTCTATATGCGGAGGGGGGGGCGGATGGATGTTAGGAGGGCAATGCATCTGCGTACGTTCGACGTTCCTGACGACAGCGACGTTCGTACCCGTCCAATTTGGCTGAAAAGGTTCATAGTGGTTGTCTTGCAGTGGTGGGAACGAGTGGTGGGCCACTTATGATAACTATCTCCGCCACTAATGATAGATGCATATTATGTTGTAAGAGTTTGTGCCTATACTATGTATAACTAGTGTTATATCGTTAGGGAGCTGGCCATGGCATACGCGTCGGCGCACGCAGACATGGCGTCCGCCAGTCGGCCGGGCTGCCAGACCGGCAGGGACGTCGCATACAACTTCGGCAAGCAGGGAGGCGTCACCAACGGAGCCGAGTGGTACAGCTTGAAAGGAGGTAGGTTCTACTCTTATTGTACTGCCCAAGGCGCTGCGGCAACTGGTCCACTACCGGCTTGTGCCAAGAGATTACCTGTGGTCAGACGCGGCCGCCGATCGATCAACACTTCGTACTTGTTCTCAAATATTGCCTCTACTTTAGAATCGCGCCAAGCCGATTTCTCGTGTCCAGCCTATTCTTATATCGAGAAGCTAATTTCTCCTGGCCAGTTTACTGCCATTTCAAGAAGCCGATATCTCGTGACCAGTCTACTGCCATTTCTGGAAGCTAATACTTCGTGACCAGCTTACTGCTATTTTAAGAAGCTGATTTATCGAAACCAGCCTACTGTCATTTCAAGAAGTTAATTTCTTGTGACCAGTCTACTGGAGATCTCTCACGATCATGATAATTAATACAGGTATTAAGTATTGGTTAGCCTATAAGGAACATCAAATTTAGGCAAAAATAAACTACAAATTTCGGTTTCACTGGTTCAGTTAGGTAGAAGATGCATTTCTATCTTTGTTAATATATACATAACTCTTTCATAGTATCCGACCAATTTATATAATTCGAAGCTATTTATATAATTTAATAGCTATGGGATGAGTATAGAAAAGATGTTTGACACTAAAAGTTATCCGTGAAACAGGCCCTTACTGTATCTAATCAGCTAATGACCAGCCATAACTGCTACATTTTTTTTTGGTGACGAGCCCGGGTAGACCTCCATATCTATGTTGGACTCCAATGCCATTGGGTAGCAATTCCAACTAAACATTTACGGGAGTCTTCAGCCGCTATAATTGCAGGGTACCGGATCTGCAGGCAACAGGACCCAGCCATACCTGCTCCATGCTGCAATGGTAGTGGAATATTGCAGCCAAAATATGTTAACGCAAGATATTTTTTTTGGCCTATCTGTTCATAGTTAGGACGACTCGTTGCACGTATTGGGTACATATATATAAATAATGCACGTAAAATGAACCACCTACCGTCCTATGACGAAAGGTATACCTACGCTACATTAGCTACAGTTGTTAAGTCTAATAATATGCGTCATGCGATATGCTTTTGCATCGATTTACAAGTGTTTGCTTCATGCTTTCACAAACCATGTAATATAATATATACGCGTTAATTTCCCAAAGGTTATTTGATTTACTCCAACTTACCTAAAGCTAGCTTTTTATGCCAGTAAATTGCTGGACTTTTCAAAGGACGAGGTCAAGATTACGAACAGTAAACAACTTTCGTAAATTTTATTGTACCTTTGAAAAGAACCTAAGCCGGAACCTTCTCCAACACGAAGCATCGTTTTTATATATCTGTAGCTTAAGCATTCCACGGGATCTTTAAGTTTGTCCACGGGAGCCACCTAGCATTCTTCGCCTTTATTTGTATTTAACTTATAGAAAACATCGCCATTATTTACCTATTGATTCTGAGAACTGCGTCATCAATACCAATTACCAATTTACTTTTATGTATTCAGGGCTTAAATTTCCCCCTATGACTCATTTAACATTTAATTGTACTATATTAAATTGCATGCATGCGCAATAACTATATACCGGACTAAGGGTCCTAGAATTGGGAAAAGAGTAAAAAAAAGGAACAAAATATTTTATTCTAAATAGGATTTTGCAAAACTCTTTTTGAGCGTCGTTACTTTACAACCATCCCGTAACTGTATACTATTGAGTGGTAGTGTACAACTGCCTTGTGGTCTAGTGGTAAGCCGGATGTGGCCGCTGTAGCCGAAATTCGACTAGAACGACTTCATCAATTGTATACTAAATCCGAGTATTGCAAATAGAACAGATTTATTTTCGAGGCTCATCTTAGCCTTTAATTCCGCCTGAAGTTCGAAATGTGTGACAAGATTTGAACCTGTTGTGTATCGTAGAATGCTTGCACCACCCCTAATGTCACATCTATTTTTTTACTTTATAATATCGTCATAACATTAGCACTATGTGTGCAACTAAGCTTATGCCCAGCAGTGGGTGTCGTCCGGCTGATGATGATGATGATTAAAAGTATTGGTAGACTCTGGCTTTCATAATAACGTTTACCTTTACTCTCGTCTGTCGTAAAGAAATATGTTACTAGATTAAGGTTCAAACTTGTTCTAGATATCTAGAGCATATTTAAATTATTGCGTGTCTTATGAAGAGATAGTATCGAGTCCTATTCTGGCCTTGGTAACAGTTACATATAATATATAAATATGAATAGGAAATAGTCGGAACTACAGAGTATCGATAGTGATACAGTTTAATGCCAAGGTTAGAGCGACGGTTGTATTGTCTGCCACGTACTCTATACAATATCCATGGACGACACTAGAGCTTATTGTGAAATCCGCATCTAATTTCATTCAGCTGGCTGTAGGAATGACGGCATCGGAAGGGCATCGCGTCTGCACAACTATTAACCGTGCAAATGTTAATGGGTGTCGGTAGTCATTAGATGACTTCCATTTCTAGTGTGTCCCCCAATGCTGTAAAACAAAAATCTAAATATAATGTAATCAGGTATTACTATTCTCTGTCTACGAAACATAAGATGTTTGACGTAACCCTGTTGATGTAATCTTAAACATCTGCGTCCTGAATAAGTGAGTGGGCGTCGCGCCGGATCGATATTCGTTCGGATTACACGCAAATTACGTCAAATACAACTTGACATTATGAGAGGCTGCTCGCCGTGAAATATTAACCGGTTTAACGAATGCTCTCCTTCCTCATTTGGATGGCTTCTTACATTTAATAACAAGATAATACGGATCTTTTAAATTGGGGCATTTGCGGACCGTTTATGTGAATTATATCACAATGATGAGTTGCTTGACATCTTCGTATATATATCTTGAGACGCGAGATATGGATTTTTTTGTTTTGTCAAAAGGCCCTACCAGGACTGTCTATACTTATTATTAGATTATTAGACTTCATAAAAAATTGAATAGAATATTGGCCCAATGAAGGTGTACATGTAAAAGTGGTTTGAACAATGTTAAAATGAATGTATATATTCGAACATTACACAAAAAGGGGTAGAAGATCAAAAGTATTTTATTTTCAAAGATTTATAAATAATATAGATACTTATCTTAGTTTTGGTTTACTCACTATTTACACATTCTCATCACTATTATTTGAAATTGAGCGACAACATAAAACTGTACGTGCCTTACTATTTTGTGTTGTTATATATTAATTATGTTAGTTATACATACATACTAGCTGTTACCCGTGACTTAGTCCGACTACGAACAAAACCACGTGCCATATTTGCTATATTTAGATAAGAGGTAGTACCATGCTGCATAGGAAGCGGTAATGCCATGGTACATGACACTACATCCACCTATGCAACGTAGCTGGGCCGACAGGACCGGGGAAATACCTCTCGCTCACTTGACACCGGCGTAAAGTGGTAACTACGGTGTCGCGTTTCGTGCTGTTTGTGAGTAACAAACAGCCATACGTACAAACTTTCGTGTTTATAACATTAGTAGGATTCAAGAAAACTTATCCTCTTTTGGCAAAAATATATTTTTGTACATGACTTCCTAGAAGACTTGTTCTTGCCCTCATAATTTTTATCTCGATTTTTAGTAACTTAGACATGTTTTTTTGCAAGAGGTTGTTTCGCCAGTTTTTACAGCTGTAATTATTGTACAATATAATAATTATTCAATACAAAACTTTTTATTTTATTTGAAACGTAATAATATATTCATCATCACAAGTTCCGAAATTTAAATTAAATTCGTGAATTATGAATACGAGTGTGCCGGGATTGGGATTGGTATTGGTATGAAACACGTACTGGACCAGTATGTAAAAAATCAGCTGGGCACCGGCAAGTGGGTTAAATTTAACTTGCAAGGCCACTCATAAAGTCTTGCAAGGTCACTTTTAAAACAGATGCGAATGTGCTTTAGACTTGAAGACCGAAGTATTTTCTTTTAGTTACACGAAACATAACTGAGAGAAAGAGAGAAAAAATTGTGTCCTCTCTTTTGCCCGTACAGTAACATACAGAATGTAACTCTCCCTTTTTTCACTAACTCATATCTCCCTCACATATTCCGTTGGCTTCGTTTCCGACACGTATTTTGCAGCTTGCTCGCCAAGTCAAGCATAATGTAGTTTTATTGAATACAGTTTTTATTTTATCACTGGAACATTCAGTCAAATAATATAAAGCGACTATTTCGTCATGTCCGCATGTGTAACATGAACCAATTTGACTTATCTACTTTATACAAAAGTGAAGTAAGTACTAAACTAAATAAAAGTAAAAAACGTACACACATTAGATGTTTTTGTTTCTGTTTTTCGGACAATGTAGAACCATTACTTCTATATGTCGACCAGGTTCAGATGTTTTTTTTGTTGTATGTAGGTGGGTATGACCGCGACTCCATTCGCGTAATTCTTCAATTTTGAAAAAAAAAATCTATCCCTGAAGATTGTCTGTACACTTTTTTTTACTGTTTTACTAAATGTATAGATTTATTATAAAAAACCAGATTACGTTGGAATGGTCAATTTAAAACGTTTCCGATTTCTTTTTATTTTGTGCAGTTGCGCGTATACTGTCGTGTTATATATGATTTGTGAAGATCCAGGATGAAGAATATGGGTTAAAAGAACAAAGCTCCTAGACAATCCAATCTGCCCTTGGTTTCTCGGATTTGAATATTTCAACCCTATGCATCAAATGTGAAAAATTAATAATAAAATTGTATAATTTAATTCTTATATCTCTTAAAATAGTATATTTACACACTTTCAACCCCAACTTTCAACACCTCAGCGTTTGTGTTTTGAAGTGTGTCGCTTTAAATTTTTGTGTGCTTTTCAAAACACACAAAAATTTAAAGCATAACTTATCATTACGATTCATGATAGGTTTTGGCCAAGTAAGACATTAACGAACATGTATTATTGCAGGAATGCAAGATTTTAATTACTTGGCGACGAACGCGTTCGAAATAACCCTCGAGCTCGGCTGCCAGAAGTACACACCTGAGCGGGAGCTGGGGAGGGAGTGGGAGAGGAACAGAGAGGCTCTACTGGCATTCATGTGGCAGGCCCACACCGGTATCAAGGGAGTTGTGAACGACGACGCCGGCTGTATACAGAACGCTGTTATATCTGTGGTGAACATCACTGGCTCTGTGCCCAGACCCATCCGCCATGACGTCACTACTGGTAAGTAAACTTACATTTACGTAGCGCTAGAAATGCCATCATGCTCCTCGTAGCTGAGTCATCGACTGGCACGAGGAACACCCCTGATTTTTAGTCCGTGTGAATCGGACAATACCTGCCAGCACCTAGAACTTCATTATGATTTCATCCTCTAATGGTCGTATCAGGTTTGATATAAGTAGCGGATGCGACTATTTGTTGCATTTATTTTATTGTCTTTCGATGGACGCTGATAGAACCTCAGTTGCTGAACGGAGGTCATCATTCTACTTGGTTAATGTATGACAAAGAAATTAAAAAACAAAAATGTCGCGAGCTCTATGGTATTGGCCACGATCGACCCCAACAGTACCCACGATCGATGAGTCGATCGCGATTTACCGGTTAGTTACTTCTGGTCAGTGCACTACACCTATTCCACGACGGGCTGACGCACACTCTCAAACCTCGATCCATAATTTTTGTCAAAGTACTTAGGTTATATGACTTTATTTTTCGTATAAACGTATGAAAGAAAACCTGTCTATGAGCCAGGCCACGTAAGGAATGTGGGTATAACAGCAGACAAAAACTTAAACCATAAAACTTCATGAGCTATAAAAAAATTGGAACCTTCTTGATCGTCATGCCTTCGTCAAGGCGGACAAACTCTACCTTTTGCCGATAAACAAAATATCGATCTAATAACGAGCACTCGACAAATTGATAAGCGATCAACATGCTGCATACTAATTGATAAGCGATCAACATGCTGCATACTAATTGACAAGCGATCAACATGCTGCATACAAATTGATAAGCGATCAACATGCTGCATACTAATTGATAAGCGATCAACATGCTGCATACTAATTGATAAGCGATCAACATGCTGCATACTAATTGATAAGCGATCAACATGCTGCATACTAATTGATAAGTGATCAACATGCTGCATACTAATTGATAA
>JAFELO010000262.1:403419-524893 GCA_017140195.1 Eumaeus atala | reverse complement strand
GTGCCTTTTTCAGAACATTATCTATGTGATTCTTGAACCTCATCGACCTATCGAGAGTCACTCCCAAGTATTTCACCGTCTCTGATCTAGGTATCTCGTTACCGTAGAGCAGGATGGGAGGCATGTTTCCTCGTCTATGCGAGGGGTGCTTTAGTGAGAAGAGTAGGACTTACTCTTCTTCGCATTAACCACTATTCTCTATTTTAAGAACCATTCACCGAGTTCGGTGACGGCTTTTTGGAATAGTTTGGCTCCGTAGTCGGGGAGGTATCTAATGCACAGTGCGGTGTCATCCGCGAACATCGCCAGCTGGATGCTGGGGTGTCGCGTTATGCCGCTGGTGTACAGATTGAAGAGGGTGGGAGAGAGAACCGATCCTTGCGGACAACCGACTCAGAGGGGACGAGGGGAGGACAGGGTGCCTCCACTCTGTAGCGGAACTGCCTGTTTGCTAGGTAGTTGTTTACATCAGCACCAGCCTGTCACGCAGTCCTAACTGATATAGGTTGAAGATGAGGCCTTGATGCCAGATCTTGTCAAACACCTTTGCTACATCAAATAAGACAGCGCCCGTGCCGCGTGGCCGGCCCTGCCTTTTGGGTCCCGATAGTACGTACTCCGTGAGGCGGTGTACTTGTTGTAGGCAGCTGTGGCTGTCGCGAAATGCGAACTGCTCGTCTATGAAAAGGTTTTTCTCTGGTATCACGGTTTTAAGGCGTGCGTTTATGGAGTTTTTTGATATTAATATCATATAGATAGAGAAGTTATGCTATGGTAGCCGCCGTCATATAATACCCTATGGGGTGTTATATGACGGCGACGGACAGACTTGTAGAATAGAGAAAGAAGACAAGAAAGCAATATCTTTGTCTATCTTATCTCACATGCGCATTGGACAGACAGTAATTAATAAAGAATAGAGACATAGAGTGTACTATATTTGTTGTGTCTTTCGACTTAGACGGCCGCGTTTTATTTAGCCTGGCTTCCCTTGTCTATTTACTTAGTCGGGCCATAAACCCTGTGACAATTAGAAATAAACAAATATTACACTTGTATTTGGAATCTGCCATATCTATAATTGTTTATTGTGTTTCCTCATTTTGTCGTCAATACATTGTACAATATTTTGCGATATTAAAATAGAGTGTGGTGATAAAGAGAACAGAATCGCCGTGATTGCACTACACAAAGTAGGTATGGGGCCAAGTGTAATTTTTAAAACTCTCCACACACTTGGTCTTAATCAAATGTTTGTATACCGAGCTATTAATAGCTTCCTTTGATTTACAATGAGTTACAATGAGACTTTGATTTTGACATAGTAAAATCTAGCCGTCCACATAATATTAGTACGGAAAAGGCGGTCAAAGCAGTAGGGGAAATAATTCAAAGGAATGCGGTCTGTCCATGTCGCGTATTTTAAGAGATGACTTAGGAGTCGCAGCCTATTAGAGACTCACTGGTCATTTCTTAACTGATACATTAAAGATAAATGGGGTGGTAGAACTGAAGCAACTACTGAAGCGTTACGGAAAGGGAGGCCACAGAAAAATTTTGTTTACTGATGATTTTTTTAACATTGAGCAACATTTTAACAAACAAAATGACCGTGTTTATGCTCAAACCTCTAAAGAAGCTTCCCAATTAGTCGACAGAGTGCAACGTCGGCATTATCCTGCTTCAGTGATGGTTTGGTGGGGTGTTAGCTATGAGACAGTGACTGAGCAATATTTTTATGAAAAAGGAATCAAAACATCGGCACAAGTGTATCAAGATACCTTTCTTGTGAAGTTAGTCAAGCCCCTTGATAACACCATGTTCAATAACCAAGTATGGTCCTTCCAGACACTGGAAGGACCATACTTGGTTATTGAACTCGGGACCATATCATAAAGCTCGAGCCTCCCAATCTTCGTTAAAACGAACGTTCCGGACCCGATCAGAGCTGAACTACCCTTTATCTACTCCCGACCTTAACCCGCTGGATTGCGATTTGTGGTCAGTTTTAGAGTGTGCAGCTTGCTCTTAACGCCATGATAATCTGGACTCCCTAAAAGAATCCATACGATTGGTAGTGAAGAATTTCCCCATGGAAAGACTGCGTGCCCCTGTTGATAACTGGCCTCAATGTTTAATGGACTGTATTGCTGCCAATGGAGACTACTTCGGATAAACTTTTTATATTTTTAATTGTATTACACTTGTGTATTAATTGTATTACACTTGTGTATTAATTGTATTACACTTGTGTATTAATTGTATTACACTTGTGTATTAATTGTATTACACTTGTGTATTAATCTGTACAAATAAAAAATATTTTTTGTTGCAACATTTATGGCAACACTTGTCTATGACTTTTTAAAGGATATTTTATCGGATCCGATAGACGGTTTCGCCTTAAATAACTGAACTTCCGCCTTTTGAAGTGAGAGGTGACTTTCTTGTTCGCCTTCCCCTTTATAAACTGAAAAACCGGCCGAATGCGAAATGCCAATAAACTTATAATTCGAATCCGCTACTAGATTATTGTGCCACTTATTACTGGACCTTGGGACATATTTAAGAACTACGACAATGTTGTATTTGAATGGATATTGTTTCCGTTACGGTAGCTAGTTAATTTTAACAATAACCTGTCATGTTAACTCTAAACTTAGCTATTGTTTTCAAAATAACAAAGATCTTATAATAATAAAATAGTCTGTGTAGATATAGGCGAGCGTGTTCACTGTTAAATAGAGGACACCAAGATTAAGGAATTCTCGGAATTGACAGAAAATTTTATAATCTGATGCACTAAAAACATTAAAAGCTACTTGTGCCGCGCAGTTTAGCCGCGTAAAATGTATTCTAAGACAAATATTATTTTTTTACATCCTGCAACCTGGTCGAAAATTTTCTAGACAAATTAGTAAAGTTGGCACCAAAATCCGTTTAGCCAATGATGAGCGGTCAAATAAGCAAATAAAAATACTAAAAGCTATTGAAACGTGTTCAGTTCAGATTCTACGTATCATCAGCCAATTTTTTTCGAATATCGCTCATGTACAGACTTTCAACACTCCTTACCTTTATTATTTACAGGCAAACTTATGCAGACTTCACATTTAACATTTGTTTGTTATTTTTTTTACAAATAATGCTTAGGGGGTTTGAATAATAAATACATGGCACAGATGTAGTGGTTTATTATAATTTGTAATACCTTGATATTGATTTTACACGGCACACAGGCACAATAAGTTATACAGGCTTATTTTAAATGTTAAAAATCTAGTGGCTCTATGAAATTTTACCCCCCTTATAATGATTTTTTTAAATACGAATAAGAATATTAAACTGCCCATGTTTATGGAGTGGACGCTGCTCTATGCCGGATCTATCCAACGAACTAAGTCTTGTTAACTAAAACTAAGTCTCTTTGTTTTTGTCAATAATATTATGCAAATAACCTTGCCGTAGGTCAGCCTGCCTTGACTTTATCGTAAAGCTATATCTATATTCGGAGTCGACGCGTGAGGAATTTTAATTACTAATCAATAATCATCTGTGTTCTTTAAAGTAAGTAAGTGCTTAGTAAAAAAATCATATTTCGGTATGTTAACATAATCTGACTAACTTCATCCGACCCCGTTGGTGGGGAGGAGACACAAAAAGATTCTTGCAATTCAGATATTTAATGAGGTTAGCGCGTTCAAACATACGAACAAACTATATTATTTGTACAGACTACAGAGTATAGATAGGTCCTACCGACCACCTACCCCCCATACAATTTTTAAAGTTAAAAATAAAACTACTATTTTAAAGGTTGGTAGCCAGATGTACCACGCGATATGAAATAACTTTATAGCCTTTGGAATTGTGTACCTCACCAATTTGTAACAACATATTTACACACATTTTGGCATGTTCGAACATAAACTAGTGCCAATTTTATAACTACGCGGAGCGCATAGTAGTTATTATTATGTGTTCACACGCTATGATAATTATTCTGTGCCAATGTTAAACGTATTCTAATGGTGTTTATCTCGTTTGCCTTCTGTCTGTATAAAATCACCTGTATGTAACCTATGTGTGAAGCATTTTACTGTTTATATCGAAAAAAAATATTTGAAGTTATACTCCTTTTGGCGCATTAGAGAAAAATGATGGGAGTAAATTTTTACCATGTCCTAAAGTTATCTATAGTTAACATTTTAGTTTTTCAAAAAGTTACTGATGTGTTATAATAAAACTAATAACAAAAATCAAAATCTACAAACGGGCAATAAGACGAAAGACACCAATTTTCATCTTCTTACGCACTTACGCCAAAGAACTTGTAACACACACACACACACACACACACACACACACTATTTTATATTTTTATAGTGCCTATCGGAGGGCAAACGAGCTGTCGGAGTAATTTGACGACTACCGACGCCCATATACATCTACATAATTGTACATTCGCATTGCACTGCTTTCTTCCTCCACCTCCACAACTCATGAACAGCATACTTGTATTCTTACTGCGGCGCCATATAAGTAAAACGTCCACAGTTGTGTCGGCCTAGTTTGGCTGCATATTTAGTGGTTTGCTCTATCTAACAATAATCGAATGCAGAAACTTTTGCGAAACCCTTACTAACATAAATGTATTGTCATTGTATTTAATAACAGAATATTTATATTAGTTAGCGATCTGTCCTAGCTTGGCACATGCACAACAGGATACTTGGCTAAGTTTTTAGTAAATACCTTGCTCGACGTTTCGATATATAATACTTCACCTTCACCGGGAGTCATTCTGTCCGCATGAAAATCCGTTCAATAGATCTTGAGAAGATAGTTCACATACAGGAAGACAATTTTAGGGCCTTTTTGTACATAATATTGACAAGGTTACTGTATATTAATGATGTATATAACACTATAGAGCTGACCAGTTATTTTATATTAATGTTATTGCAACACATCACGTGTTGCATTTAATATACCACGAGAATGGTTCTTCGTGTCGCGTAGGACATTTATTAATCATGACAGACAACTATTCGGTTAATTGAATTAGTCTTGGTCTAACTAAGTGTTTCCTTTTGCTATAAACGTTCTATGAGCATGAGATAATTACACATCATTTATTTAAACTTCTTAGGAATGCAAGACATTCTCCATTATTAATCTCAACGGAAACTCAAGCGTGATGATTACGTTACAATAAAACTACTTTTATGGATTTTATCGCGGTTTATTTAATTATTTATGTAGCCCGACGTTTCAGAAGCTTTACAGCAACCATGGTCACGGGTGGACTGAGATAGCAGATGTCCTGATGTTATAAGTTTTTAAAAGTACCCGAGAAGTGTAAGATTATTACAATTTCACCAGGCTTTGTTTTCACCATTTTTGGTTTCGCGTTGATATGCTCCACGCACTTCCATCGGTTCGGGGTGGGATCGATGTGGTGTGTGGGACTCATGGATAAACCGAATACCCAGTGATACTGAAGTGCCCTGTATATGTCTGCAAGGGGGCATCTCGGCGACTGGCCAGTCCTTCATAAGGGACCGGATTCACCGCCTCTTCTCTGGCCCGCGCGGAAACTGTACAAGTAAAGTGAAGCCTAAGAAGGTCGAAAGTCTGTACATGGAAGATATTCTAAAAAAAGCTGGTGGTTTGGTGGTGGTGGTAGAACAAAAGCAACAGTTTTTAGAATTTTGATATCTTTTGGCTGTTCCGTCCGTTCATCACGTGAGAATGGCTGTACGGATTCTGATGCAAACTTTACTAATCTGTCGAGAAAATCCCCGCCTATATAGCCTAGCCTTTGGATAGATAGTTACGCGGGTGAAATAGCGGGACTCAACTGGTACTATAACATGTGGTAATGGGCATAGTTTCGTATCTGGCTGGCAACAGTGACGGATTGAGTAATTACGACTGACCCGAGCTAGGGTCGGCTCCGCCGATAGCCGTCCGTACTCTGTACGTGCTCGAGTATCTCAGCGGTGCAGGAAAATAACATGTTTTTGATAAAACCAAAACAGGGGTTTTACCATTGCGTTTGGTTACACGAATAGTTTTTGTTTTATTTTTGAATGTTATCCGGTTTTCCAATAAACGTCTTCTGATGGTTTGATGGTTTGAAAAATGTTTGTTGAAATGTTTATACCCGTAAATAGTAATATCATAACCGTGTATAATCATGCGGTAGGTAGTCATCAGCGATAACAATGGAGTGGTAGGACAAAATGCTGCGGTCCCGTGCCTGCCGCCTGCCGCCTCCCGGGCAAGAGAACAGTGACCACAGGAGGACTGTAACACTAACTGAGCTTCTTCACATCACAATGGGGTAGGTAAAGTGAACAGAGCGCCATCGTCACCATCATCGGGCCAGAAACTTTTGCTGTTTAATTGATAACAGTGAATAATATATGTTATTGCAGGTGTTCTGGGTGACTACTACCGGCTGCTGACCCCCGGGCGCTACGAGGTGACGGCGAGCTCCCCCAACTACTTCCCCGTCTCCAAGGTGGTGACGGTGCCCCACGCCCAGACCGCCGCCGTTGTACTCGACTTTAAATTAGAGGTACCGCCTTAGAACTTGAAGTGTAATACACAGCACCAAAACTGCATCCCAGGCGAACATTATGTTTTTTTTGTAGCGTGCTAATAAAAAAGAAATGTCCGCCTGGCTGAAATTCAGCTACGACTGCCATCTCGATAGAGACTAGACAATTGCGCGGGACATGTTAATTGCGGTGCCCTATGTGTGCAAAGTCTGAAGTGCCCCCTCTATTCCGTCATTTCCCTACTTCGATGGGACGTCAGCCCGACATGACCGGAGACAAATCAGACGGCTTAACGTTGTCTCCGAGGCACGGGGGTGGAATACTACCGACTTTCTGACCCAGGACCGGTGTTAGAAATTGATAAATCCCAATAACATTTTTTGATTCGAACCCAGTACCGTAAGGCGAGAGGTAACTCCCCGATCGTGCCGGCGGAACCCCGTTACAATACCGCATGGCACTACCTCTTATTAAATGATATAGATATTAGTTACATATATTTTTAGTCAATATACTCGATAGGATATTGCTGATATTTATAAACCAATACGTTATCTGTAATAAATTAACTGGGCAGCCGATACACAAATACTCCCACGTGTGTGTGCGTAATGAACAGCTGACGTCAGAGTACACAGGCTGAGGTCGAGCCTGACGTGAATCACTTGTGGAATAGTTTCGACGTAATGTGTAGGAGGTACGTGGGCGTGACGCACGTAGTGGTCTGGTTATATAGATAAAGGTCGTAGGTTTGATTCCCCGACCACTTCACAATATATCATAACTATTTTCACGTATTCTTTCAACAAATAACTAAGCAACAGGTGTTTGGAATCGGAAAGTCGAAAGTTTGGTAAACCGTCATACCTTCTGTAACATTTGGCGAGAGGCAGAATGTAAATAATAATATCTAGTAAGTATCTGTGACTTATCACGTTGGTCCAATTCGTAAATACCGTAAGGATTTGCGTTACAGACAAAGGATTAAGTTTAATATAAATAGTATTTTAATTTTATGAACTTATTGTAAGATATTTAACAATTCTAAGTACTAGCGCTGCGTGCGCGATATTGCTTTATCACTGCGCTAATCGGTAATTAATAGTAAAACAAAATCATCTTTCTCTTGTCCATTGGGGTAACGGCCTGTGACGTGTTGTTGTTGTCATCGTTTGTATTCGCTGACTACTGAACATAATGTTTAAACGTCTCGGATTTTATCGCAATCCGAAGCAGGTGTAACACGAAACCTTCATGCTCCATGGGATAACAATGCGTCCATTGGGAGTCAACCTCGTCACACGAGACTTATTTATGATGATGACAACCACTTGAATCCATTGGGAGTCCACTTACGCTTATTCACACGTTCACTGCCTCGCGGTCGAGGGGTAAGCTAGTTCCAACCACATTCGTGAGTCCCGGGGTTGAGTACCAGCTCCGTCCAAAGTGTTCTTGGGATTTTTCAATTTCCAAGAACAATCCGAAGTCAGAATGTTGAAGGCAATTGAAACTAAATGCAAAATATGTTTATGTTAAGGAAAATGTTTAGATTTAAGATTAGAGGCAGGGGCAACCTTTGCACGGTGAGCTAAAAACTAGTTTGTTCACCAAAGAAATGAATACTAACATTAAAACCCGATAGAGTACAGAATATTGTATAATTTAGTGATGCACTGTAGCCGATTCTTCGGGAGGTACCGCTTAGTCTTATATGTAGGACGTTGCACAACCTCTGGTTATGTAGATATAGGCGCCGATAGTCACCTAGAGGCTTCGGCTGTTCATTTTCCTCCTTTCTTTAGTATTTTTCTCTGTAGCGACTAGCAGTCTGTGGAAGCGAAGATAACCCCAATACGGATTCAACGGATAATTATGAGCGCTCGTCAGACTAGATTTGGGGCGAATAAGGGCCCAACCTCTATATCGAAGATGGGAGAGATGCATCCCGATAAAACTGTAATAAATATTATATTGGCCGGGGGACCTGTGTTATCTCCTTGCCCGTCTCATGCTACAATTTATTTGACTAGACTAGATTTGGGGCAAAAGATGGACCAACCTCTATATCGAAGATGGGAGAGACGCATCCCGATAAAAGTGTAATAATTATTATCTTGACCGGGAGGACCGGTGGTATCTCCTTGCCCGTCTCATGCTACAATTTATTTGACTAGACTATGTTTGGGGCAAAAGAAGGACCAACCTACATATCGGGAGAGAATCATCCCGATAAAAGTGTAACAAATATTATCTTGACCGGGGGGACCGACAGTATCTCCTTACCCGTCTCATGTTACAATTTATTTTTGTTGCAGCCTACGACGAGTTGGTTCGATGACTTCGGCGGGCTGGTGTACCCCCGCGGCCGACTGTGGGAGGGGCAACCGCGCATCTACAAGCGGTCGATATACGAGCAGGTGACCAAGGCTCTGCTCGACAAGCGGGACGCACACTAATGACGCACGCACACTAATGGAAATTTCCTTATAGATGTACCGTTAATAAAAGACAATTTCACTATGGAGCGTAGAGGTATAGGAGTAGGAGCGCCAACTGCGTTGTGAAAAGTCAGACGAAAAGTATTCAACAGCCGGAACCACTTGTAATACGCGGCTCTGCATCCAGACCGGCCGGCACGATCGGAGAGGCAGCATTCGCTCACATGATTCCTAAAGTGAAGGCCATGCTGTCGCGTTTTTTGCGATCCCGGGGTAAGAGTGGACAGCTGTTGTCTATGGGCGTCCGTAGTTACTAAAAGGCTCCGATTGCTCGTTTGCCCTCTATTCCTTAATGAAATAGTTCATTGTATTCCTCTAGCGTCATAATGCTTCACTTTACTTGCACCAGCTACACTCGCGCTATACTCCCTGCCCACAAGCGCTTTTGTTGCCACATTTAGCAACTATTTTTACAGCTCCCTCGTTGGTCATTTTTAATTCTAACTCTTAATAACGTTGTCCTCCTACTGTATCTCCACACTCCATATATTTTACTTTCAATTTCTTCTCAGCTAAAAACGTGCAAAAGTAGGTTCTTATCTCGAGAGTGACCTTGGAGTAATTTTAATAAAATATTTTCAACGCATGTTTAATTGTCAGAAAATCATTCTTCAACATCCACTTGATTGTATATATTATTTAACTATTGCGAACAAAAAATAATTTATTAAGGTCTTTTAACACTCGTTACTCATTTTCCTATTGGACTATTATGCTTTCTTCTGTTAAATATGAAAATGTTTTTCAATTGCTAACTTTTTAAATGCTTGCAACATCAAGTTTCTGGTCGATGGCAATAAAAATATATTTGAACAAAACGTAAAAGCATTGTACGCGTTTATATACAATTATTAATAAATAACTTATTTATATATATATNNTTACAAATTGTATCATTAGATATAAGATATGGCGAGTATCTTCTATTATCAGAGGATGTGTAGAAGGAAAGCCTTTTATTGAAAAATGAGAAAAAAATGTTTCATTGATATTTAAATCCCACGATTTTAATATCAATGAATGAATTTAAAAATCTTTGATGAAATAATATACTTATTCAACATAGCTCAAAAATTTGATAACACTTTCTCTTATTCTTCTTAGCTTTCTGATGAAAAATCATAGTTTGTTAAGAAAAAAACGCGACTAAGGTCGATCCCAAAAGTTACCATATATTTAAGCAATACTTTAAATCATTTGCGTGTGTAACGCACATTTCACATAATTTATACTGTCAATGTTACAAAATAGATAAGAAATTGTATAAAATACTATTGCAAAGTATAATTTTTAAATTGTAAATACATATTTATCTAATTTACCTTTTACCTGATATCATTTTTATGTATTTTTATTATATATTTTTACGATAGGATTTCCTAAACGGTTTGAGCAATATTCCAAATTATTAATTATGCAATACAGTTAAAAGATGTCGATGTAATGCCCGTTAAAAGATGTCGATGTAATGCCCGTTAAAAGATGTCGATGTAATGCCCGTTAAAAACTATCGTCAACATCACCGTGACGATGATCCAAACACATCACTAAGCCAATGTAGTGGGGTGTTTTGATCTGATTTCTTTTTAATAACTTAGGTGTTAAGACTTGTATTATGGTATAGTATAGACATGCACGTCGCCGACGCTGGGCGCGTGTGGGGCGTCAGTGGAGCGGCAGCTACCTGTTGCTAGTCTGTAGTTTGAGATACAATATATGTGCAACTACACAATACTCTTTATTTTAATATCCTTTTGTTGACCTCTCGGTGGCCTGTTGGTACGGATACACGTCTTGAACCGTGTGGGCGTCGACCATCTGCCCTGGCGAGGAGGCGAGGATGTAGCAGCAACAGGTAACAGATACTTGTGATAGTGACATTGCGGAAGCACCGGGCAGGTACAACTCGAGGCTGTATTCGTGAAGTGATGACGGGTGAGCCGGACATTTGAAAAAATATTGCCAGGTGGTTCCGATTGCTCCTTTGTACCCCTAAATCGGGCCACCGGAGTCCTTTGCTGGTTAGCAACTCCTGGTAACATCCGTGCATACGTTGCCCTACTTCACCTCATCCCCATCTTTTGTAAAAATTAGCCAGCACTTCAGGCAGTATAATCCGAGACATTTATACGAATGTAGTTAAGCTGATTTCGTTTGTTTGAACGCGCTAATCTCTGACACTACAAGTAGGATTAAAAAAAATTTTACGTATGACATTTGTGTGTAAGGTGAAACCGCGGGCACCGCTAGTGTTATATGGCCCATTGGAGGGGATGACAGGAGGGCCACGCATCTGCGTAATAATCATGCGAATGCCCATGGGCGTCGGTATTCAGCAAAAGGTGCCGATTGCTCGTTTTCGTTATGCTAAAAAAAAACATGACATGGCGCACAACAGGAGTGTATCAGCTAAGGTGTAAAAGCGGTGGTGGTCTCCATCTCCCATCACTACCAGGGCACCAGGGCTAGGGCAGATTTGCGTTGCCTTTTCAACCGACACCTCAATGCACCGGTCGGTCTCTTCAGACGTTCTTGTACGAAGCGCGACACGTCGATATGACGTCAAAAAAAACACGATCATTGGTTGTCAGTTCTTATTTAATAAATTAATATTAATTACGCACAGATCATCAAGTATGTACACGGTACATCAATCAGCATTACGCACACAATTTATGCTGGTTGTGGTGTACATTATATTGAGCACGCACTCTTAAACTAGTTCACAAAAAAAAAAAATACTACTAAAGTTTTAAAAACATCGACTGGTCTGGTGAAATAGGCCCATGTCCCTCGTACTGAATGTAAGAATTACGATACACAGAAAAGCTTTAAGGAGTCTCAAAAATTACATTCCTCTTGGGCAATTGTGTAAAATAAGACTTTTACATGTCCTTCTAAGTTTAAATTTATAAACATAATTTTAAAACTACACTGTAAATGGACGGGCCACGTCTTGGTTTATCTATTTACAATAAGGAAAAATTAATCGTTATCAAAATGACACATTAATTCATAAGAAACTTATATATATATATATATTCACTTTCCACAACTCCGCAGAAAATATGAGATGATATATAATAATTAATGAAACCTGTAAGACTTTAAACCGTTAACAAAAGCAGATAGGTAAGGTTAATACTGTTTATTTACATATAACGTATTCACAGTGATGATGTGGTTAAGTACCTACACTAGGGTATGAGGTGTTCTTATTTTGGTAAATACATAGCTGAAAGTTCAAAATAATAATAAATATACTTATAGCTGTAGCCATCAGCATGCGTAGAGAAACATACTTATAGCTGTAGCCATCAGCATGCGTAGGGAAGCATACTTAAAGTCAATTAAGGTATTATCTCTACAACATAGATGGCAGTCGAATTTTCTAAATCGCAATATTACATTATGGCTAGCCTACGTGGGTAGGTTATTTCTTTTATTTGCACTCACATGGTATAATTTCATATTTGTATCGATCAATATCACTGCCTAACAATAAGACATTCAATGAGGCTAAACGTCAGCTGCTATATTAAAGAACATCTCGCAATGACAATCCGGCTAATCGTTGGCTCACCACAAAACAGAACGGCTCCGTTTTTAAAATGGCTAGCCGTAATTTAATACGGTGATTTATATAATCCCTCAACGACATTTATATATACCGATTTGAGTCCCATTGCTGGGCTTAAAATCATAAAATTCAAGTATGTATCTCATATATTTCACTTTCGCCGATATTAGTATGGGTCCCAATACTGATATCGCAACAGGAGCGTAAAATCGCTAGGAGTTGTATTTAGACTTTTTTGGGACATCAGTTGGTTGTTTATTAAACTTCACCTCTCACAACAACGGTTCAGTTTTTGTATAAAGGCAAAGCTGAAATGACAAACTAAATGCATAATATATTTACAAAAATAATTACCATTCGTGCTTAGTACTTGCGCTATCATATAGTGAAAATTCAATTACATTTTAATTCATAAATTAAAAAAAAAATCACAAAATACATAATACAAATCCAACTGATGTTAAAATATACATCATCATTGCACTAATGGAGCTAAAACGATAAAGTGATCTGAAATAATTTTCTTATAAAAACACAACCTTGGGAGAAAATTGTGTACCTAACTAAAATATATAATATTCGTAATTCGTTGCTTGGACGGAATCGTTGTATGTCGTAAAGTATAACATCGAGAATGGCACTAGGTACATTGGTGTTACTGAAATCATTGATAAGTGGACAAGGCGTGAATTTCACGTATGAGGGTCTTGCAAGACCACTATATTGTTGCGAAACAAAGAGTTGGTAGAATACTACCTAATCTAGGGTTGTCGCTGTTTTTTTTAAATAGTTATTTTTCGCTTAGTGCAATAAGGAAGGGACCATTACCTACACTCGATGGGCCACTCAAAAGTTACAGAAGCTCATTTATTTACATATCACCTATGAAGTTCCTCTAGCACCGTGACAAGACTCCTCAATCTGAAATACAAATAACGAACTTTAAAGACAGTATATGAATAACAGGTGGCAAATGCATTTTATTTAACTCTTGCGGAAAATATTTTTGACATAAATCTAATAATAAATTTATTGAGTTGAGTGTAGGGTTACAGTGTGGTTATTGTATTTTGCTGTGGTAGTGATTCGATAATTTACTACCTACACAGGTTTATTTTTAAAACATCAGCAAGCTCCACAGCAGATAGCTAACATCATAGTTTATGTTGTGTACCATGACTTCAGACACCCTTTTGCTACGTAAATTTTTAATGATATTTCTCGTTTTGTTGTACTGTGACATCTACAAGGCGGTTTTATGTCGGATACAGTTTGTTGAAAGGTGTAAGCGCCGCGTTGCCTCGCCTGTAATCTCCCATTTTGCAAGGCGCGTAGAGTTTATATCGTTCAAGCGGACCATTAAATTTATATTTATTTTGATATGGCAACAATGCAAAACAAGCACATGTTCAAAACGAAAGTTGTATATTATTTTGGCCATCTATTCATGAACTCGCTGGTATTTTCAAAAATAATTCTGAATATCTTTATAATGTTTTGGGTACTAATCAACATTAGATATATTGAACTGTTGATGATCTTTTTTTTTATTCTTTGATTTTTTGAATTCTGTTTTGATTTGTACTGTACATACAGTGAGTAACAGTATTATTTGCTGTGATACTTACAATATTCAGTGTCTATTTCGATGCATACCGGAGTGTCGACTGCCCGGTCGCGATTGAACTATCGCGTAGTGATCGCTGTTGTCCGACACTGACCTGAAACAGTACACAGCACGGCTACAGTACAGTACAGTACAGTACAGTACAGTACAGTACAGTACAGTACAGTACAGTACAGTACAGTACAGTACAATACAGTACAGTACAGTACAGTACAATACAGTACAGTAGTATATTAGATATACATAATATTTGAAAGTATAATTACATAAAATCTAACATTAGTTACAAATATTATTTACAATAAATTAAGTATTCAGTTCTAAATTTATATCACTAACAATATAAAATACTTTAACCAGGTGCCAATGAGGCTGGGTCATATTGACCTTGACTAAAAGCGTTTCTTTACACGAAAAAATGTTTTTACGACGCTATTTAGTACCTTTTAGGTTGAAAATACACCCCCTTCTAAAACGGGCTGTGTGCTCTATGCTTACGAAAGGTATTATAGGTGCGTCAGTTCAAGATGGGTCTATATGAGCCATTTTTTAATTTGAATTAGTAATTTAAGTAATTATAATGACTAACAATTAATTATTATATGTAAATGATAAAAATATGAACATAATTAGATAGGCACAATGTTAAGTGTAATGAATGGGTTGTGGCTTTTAACGGTATTCAGTCGATGCCCTTATTGTAGTGGAATTTATTTCAGACTAAAAAGCGCAGCGTTTATTCTCGACTTTTGATCTTGGAAATATTTAATAGATTTAAATACGTACGTGACGAAAATCTCGGTGTATCTACGATAGTATCATAGGTATAAGCATTAGCCATTTACTAGCTGCTCACTCAATCCAACCCAACCAAAAAACATCGAATTGACAACTTGGTATAGCTACGCGCCTGTATACATTTAAGCGCTTTTACAGAAACGAAAAAAACGTAACACCTTACTAAGCTTAGGTAAAGACAATGTGTAAAGTCGAGCGCCAAACGCGTGACCTCTAAGGGAACAACTTACTTTAAACGATTGCTCATCGCAAAGGCGCATTATTATATTTATCTACACATCTAAAGGTAAATTTGAAACGTATAGCATAATTGAACTGGCACGACCCGCGTGGAACGCTCGCTCACATGTTACGGCTATAATTTCGTACTGTTTGTGAGTAGTATGTGACCCTTTATCGGGTAAAAAAGAAGGCAACGTTATTGACGTCGACAATAGTCAAAAGGATCCGATTTCTCGTTTGCCCCTATACTACAAAAAATAGTAGGACGTACACAAATGGACAGCTTTAAGCACACACGCCTGTAAATCTACGGTTTCCTAGGATAGCGGGCCGTCTATATCAACCGTAATATGTGGAAGCTAGAAGATGACCATAAGCGTGTGTAAAGTTATACAGACACGAAGACGGCCGACATACCCGACCTAGCGTTGTAACCTATTATTTACGCAAATGAAGTACATAAGCTAAAAAATACATGATAAGGAAATAAAGTGCAATTTGTTTTATCCTTGTTAAAAAGCGATTTCAAAGTTTTATCAGACTACTGTTCCTATGGTAAACATTCCAGTCATAGTGTTTGCTTTCGCGCCATACGAATCGGCTTTTGTGCCGCACAGCAGCATGCAGCAATCAGCCGCACTGACAAATACTTAAGGTAATTTGAGTATTTTTCATCTATCTACTTGTGTTGTACGCTATAAAGCTGGCAATGCTCATATTTAAAGTGAAATGAAAGCGTGAATAGCGTGAAACATTTGCCGTAATAAGACAAATTCATTACTTCGCTGCTTCTTCGGTATTAACATTAGTACGTTTAGGTGCTTTAGTTTACCTCGTAGAGTGTATAGTGGAGGAGGGGTACCTGCCGCCGTACTGACTGCCGTGCCAACTACGGTAAGGGTCATAGTCTTCCACCACTGATGGGTCCTTTTCAATCACCTGTGAGTAAATGAAAACCTAGATGACGATTACTGTAAACCCACACATTTAATATATTGATGCGCCTAAATAAACTACCCACATTAAACTACCCACATTAAACTACCCACATTAAATATTTTTCGTTACTAACCGCAAAATGAGCTTTAAAGTGTGTGAGATCACATTGTATTAGTTACAACAAAATATTAGCAAAAATATTTAATTTTATGAAAACAAATGTAGTAATTAATTAGACAATTATTTTTTCACGAGTATCATTCACATAACATTTATGGAGTTATCACAATTATTAGGAGTTGGGAGTTCCCTAATTCAATAGTAGGCTAGAAGGACATTATTCTATGTTAAATTCATAGAAAAATTTGTCTTTCCAATGAAAATTCAAAATTGTACTACCCATCTTTTAACTCCTTATTTGTGCCTTTTTTTACTTTGCAGGCTTAAAACATTCGCTAGAGGCGGCTAATGTCAGTGCACGGATATATTTTCATTCTTCTAACAACGTAACTAGTGAAAATGCACGCATGATGCATTGGAGATATGTATTGTGAAATAACCCCTAGTATTTTGATGGATATCTTTTGAACTTTCAAAGGAAAAATACTGTAGGTAGAGTGTCATACTTTCTAAGTGTGAGAAAATGAATACTGCTCGTAAGTGTTAACTTTTTCACATACAGAAACTATCGTAGGTAACCAGTTACTTCGATGTTAGAGAATATTTTTAGCCCTCTATAGTAGCCAGTGCCGGATTAAGCTGGGGCGGCCTTGTGACAAATTCTATTTTGGCGGCCATTTTGCGGCAGACATGCTATCATTTTGAGTATCACGGTCAGATAGATTGCTATAGTCTCCCGGCAATGTTAGCGGGCCCACTTAAGAGCGAGACCCGTAGATATTGCTACTTTTGCTACGTGTATAATCCGCCACTGAGTGTCCACTCACGTCAGTCCGCGCGCAAGAGCAGGTCATGGCAGTGCAGAGGAAGCAGTTGATGAGCAACATGACGAGGAACATTACGCCCAGAGCGATCGCCAGGTACAGCAGCCACAGTGGACGCACGCCGCTCTCGGAGCACGCTAGAGCCGCAACTGCACAATGTTTTTAAAGTGAAACTTATTTAATCACCTGACGCATGTCACCAAGATTATTTTATTACAGTCTACCTATCTCACTTTATGTATAATAAATCGTTTTAAAACCTTTTGTTGGTGAATTTAGCTTTTAGTAAGAATTTAGTTAACTGTTGGTAAGAATTGAACTTGATTTGAAAAATTACCAGCACTGTCATTTGGGTCCAACACGAATATCCCCGCGGAGGCGGTGACCGACCCCTCCTCGTCGGCTGTCTCCGTGCGTCCCTCGGTAGTACAGTCGATTGGTTGACACGTACCTGAAACGTATTTTTTTTATTTACCTATTAGTCGTAGCGTCATGGCATATAGCCTATTGGCTTCCTCGATAAATGGACTATTCAACACGAATATTTTTTCGATGAGGGCCTGTACAAACAAACAAGCTCGTTAGCTTTATATTGTTAAGTATAGTTCATTACAAAAATGTGTTTCTCAATACATAAAACACTTATTTTAAACAATGTTAAATATAACGGTAAAAATATTTTTTCTAATTCCGACTTCTCAACGTCAATGTGTTTGAACTTGACATTCACCATGGCTACTCGTGGGAGTACCATGTTGTGTGTCCAATGTTAGAAACATATGAAATCGTTGAATATTAAATTTGTAATAAAAAAAGTGTTTTTGTCAATAGCGTTGTCGAGATAGACAGTCTCCTCTCTCTCTCTCTCTCTCCCACATAGGCATAGGCTTCTACCTAGGCGCGCCACAGCGCTCGATCTTCGGCAACTTTTTAATTACAATTCTGTCTTTTCTATAACAAGTTCATTTAATAATTTTCTAAGTTGGAAAAATTATAAATATAATTATATTAACATGAGTACACTGTAATAGATTGACCGTTGAGTTTACTTACCTTCTCCACCAATGTGTAGTGCACATTTGTGCGGTTAATGTACGAGCATAAACATTTGCTGTGAGAGTATGGAGACAGATTTAAGAATATAAATGGCACATGTCATGTACCTCTACAAATGCCAATCTCGCACTGGAAATTGACTTGCGATGAGTCGGGGAAACGGAACATGGAAGCTATGGACAGCTCGGCTGCATTGTTTTCAGTTTTCACTGCCACTGATTGCTGTTGGAGTGGGCATCTGGGAATTACATAAACAGCAATGTAAATATCTTTCAAAGGCCTTCCCAAAGATTTGTTTCGTACCAAGAATCATTTCATAAATAATATTTAGATTTTTCATGTGTAATTCGAAGCCAATATTAGCAGGAAAAGCATTTGGGGCACAGATTACATGAGGTCCGCTGCAAATTCACAGGATGAGCCCCTCTCTCTCGCAAGCTTAACTAATGTGACATGTCAGAATCCTTAAGTAATTTTACTGTCTTGTCAGACAGGACCGGAGGGTGGTCTTTTGGCGACTTGCTACCCTGTCACACTACTGACCACAGGGAAAAATACAGTAGTAAAATCAACATACTAACGAATTACTAAGTAAAGATATTTTTTTCACTCCTTATCTTTAGTAAGCAATGCATTACTGCCTTGGAGTCGCATTGGCGGGCACAACCGGGAAGGAGTGCTGCACATATGTATGACAAATATCTATAAGCGTCAGATTATCAATAGGCTCCGATTAAACGATACCTCTCTAATATAAAAAAAAGTTCTTACCCTCTGCCATCCAATAGCTCCACAGTGTTGTTGCGCATGTTAAAAGCGAAGCAGTTCCTCATTCTGATGCCGTGCGCACCTGCATATGCAATGTTACTATATCATATTTTGTATTCAAGACGTAATACCTACACGTATATCATAAAGTTGAAGAGTTTTTGTACATTTGAACGCGATAATCTCTGGAACTATCAGTCATTTTTTGACAGCTCTATGCTGACGGAAATATCCAGTGAAGCTTCATCGCTTACTATAAGTAGGTCTAGGTGAGATTGTGATCGATAGGGAGTCGGACAAAGGGCCTTTTCCGCGGATGGGGAGTATGCATCCCGGCAGTTATTTAAGATTAGTTAAAGTAGCTATTATTATTGGCCGAGGGAACCGGGTCCCTTCGACCCACATCTCTTACGGCTCATGCGCGGCAGTTAAAGTTGGCCTTGCATTATCGTGGGGGGCTGGAAGAGCCCGTTGAGCTATCGTCATGACTGGAGGAGACCGGCCCTCCCTTCCAGCACGAGCGGGTGGTTACCGGTACGGGCTCACGGAATTATCTCCTATGACCGCACTATTCGGAGTCGAACATGTGTGTCATGATACACGATATTATGCAGTTTTATTATCTTCATCACAACTTCCCCGATAGGAATTCCTCGTCCTCATCAACTTCTTACCCACCTCCAGGTCATACTAGCCGTATTCAATCCATATAATGATACAATGTCACTACCAAATATCTCTTTGAATGTTAAAAACGAAGTAGTTGAAGATATAGCAAGTGAGTGCATAAGGAGACATTCAGACCATTAATTGCGAAGGAATTTGATACATATTGCATTAAGTGCAGAAACTGTTTCCTGCACGTAATGCATATATGCTGCAGAATATTAAGACAAAAAGTATATTTAGTACCAGTGATGACGTTAAGACCAATGTATGTATTAAGAGCAAAACGTTTCAAGTCATCACCTCTAAGTCGTGTAAATTTAAATCCTGTTCACATGTAAGCATTAATGGGTACGATAGAATTGGAATAGCCAGAATAGTATAAGTGGGTGGAATGTTCTATACATTGGTTGGTTCCAATAATTCTATTTGATGATGATATTTGACCAGAGAATGAAACTAAATGAATTGAAAAAATAACCAGCAATTTTATTTCATACCCAAGAGTAGACGAAGGAGGGGTGGTGGAAGTATACGTTATATTATAACACGAACCATTGCCACTTACCATCGGGCTTAGTGATCTCAGCGCGGAGAGTGTACGGCATACCGAACGCTGCGTTCAGTACCTTCCGCCCGTCTGGGTTCAGCAGCCGCAGCGATACCAGGGAAGTTTCGTTTCTGTAATTTTGTTATATTTTAATGAGTGGCTCACTAGCCTGGGGTGAATCAAGACACCTTGGGCAAAGCCAATTGAGCCGAGGTGGGGGCAGCTCTTTGAACCCCTCTTATAAGAAGAGGGGACTAAAGACCACACCCATGGGGGGGCTGACCAGCCCGACGTGCCCTGATGATTCATTGTTCCGAGGCACCTCACCAAAGGTGGCATTGATGGCACTCGCGGTGGTTCAGTGGGTATGCGGCACTATAATGTGCCGCGAACCCCACACACCACTAGATCCCACCCAGAGCCAGTGAAGGCGTGTAAATGCGTTTTATCGCGTTAAAAAAGGCCTACAACCGCAGACATTAAGATGTCTTTCCTGTCAACCCAATCGTTGTATCTTCCTATTCTATTCTTACTAGATGTAACTACGACTCGCGATGTCATAGCCGTTTCAATCTTATATCGTGTAACATCTCATGTATATACACATTTTGTTTTTGGTGACGAAGGGGAATGCATTTACGAATGGTACCTGGGAGCTAGGGTATAACACCAGACCTATGTTAGACTCGGCTATATAATTGAACCCCTACGGGAGCCTTCAGCCGCTATTAGTGGAGGTTCCTGGATCTGCAGGCAACAAGACCCCTCCAGCGACAGGCTGACCTCGACGAAAAGGCCAGACTTCACCTCCTCGGGGAATGACTGTGATACAGACCAGTTAAAAGGACCGGGTTCCCGGTTAAAAGTCATGACGGTCTCGCAGAAGGAAGCCATCGCCTGGTAGGACTCGTCGCTGCCGTGCATCGCAACAATGATGCTCGACTTTGTCAAGTCCCCTCCTACAACTGATGTCAGATCGTGACGCAGCGCCGCCCATCTCGGGCACAACTCGAGGGTGTGCTGGGCTGAGTGCACCACCGAACATATACACACCTTGCATTTCTGAAGCCAGCCTTGCCGCAGGTGATGACGAAGATCTTGTCGTCTGCCAGCTCGAGCGTCCGATGGACGCGTACGGCAAGCGGCAACAGACGCTCATCGGTTCGCTAAATATACGAATAGATTAACACTCGAGTAAAGAAATAAATTTTATATACCTTTTCCACAATTAATTTATTTTTCAATATACATTTACGACCGATTTCGACTTATCACCATCAGGTAAAAAAAACAAATTATTCAATTACTCATCATTAAATCAACTATATATGGCTAGATTGATATCTGAAGTTCACGCGAATGTCCCTCATCACAATAAAACTGCTTTCATGAATTTTATCTGTCCATCCGAGACCATGGTTGCCGTAAAGCTACTGTAACGTCGGGCTAATTAAATAAAACGCGATCAATTCCGTAAAAGTAGTTTTATCATACGGATAGAATTAAAATGGCGGACAAGTGATTTTGATATTAATCTAAGATTGATCCTGAAACGCGTTCCTGAGAAAAGGGTCAAACAGGAAGGCGTATAGTCAGACGACACACATGTACAACGTACAGAATACGGGCGGATGGAAGGACATACGGTCAAAGAACTTACTCACAAAGAGCACGATGTGTGAACATAGTAATTACTCTACCGCGGAGTCATGTGAGCGAGAGGTACCTCCCCTGTCATACCGGCCCAATTCAGCGACCGTGCAGCATGGCTCTACCTCTTATTCTACACATTGATGTCTAAAGTTTACGCGAATTTTATTCATTACAATAAAATAAAAGTTTGCTGTAAACATCGGGCTAGTTAAATAATTAAATAAACCGCAAACAAATCCGTAAAAGTAGTTTTATTTTAATCTTACTTTACTTTTGGCACTACGCGTTTGATTTTATTAATCATCAATCATTGTATGTCCTTGTCCATCCACTATGCTGGTCAACCTCTCTTTCAACGATCGCAATGACGTCGGTCAGGCACATTCTAGTCGTTGTATTGCATATTCATAAACATAAATTTATATAATTTTCCTTTCCTAGATTTACGCGAATGGTACAAATTAAAATAAAACTACTTTAACGGATTTGATAGTGGTTTCCTAATTACTTTTGAATCGTGACGTTACAGAAGCTTTACAGCTACCATGGTCACGTGTGGATTGAGATGACAGATGACCAGATGTCACTGGCCGTAAAGTTTGTGAACCGCCGCGATTGTAAAATATTTAAATAAACTATTATACAATCCCGTTAGAGTAATTTTATTATAATACAAATAGACACAGGTTGTTCCTACGTTATTTCTAAAAACGCCGCAATAGTTGGGTGATCCGGGAGCCGCGCTGAGGCTGACATCGAAGCTAACGGACTCCGTCCCGTTGCCGAGCGCCATGCACGAGGGGTTCCTGAAATAACCAAAAGTCCACGCCGAGATGATGATGAAGGTACATACTTTGTATAGTAATAGTTAGGTTCGCACACGCTCACATGACACCGCCGTAAAGTGAGAGCGGAGAAGGGGAGGAGGGAAATATCTGCTTGACAATGTCAAATTGTGCGGATGTCAATGGGCGTCGGTAGTCGCCAAGGGATTCCTCTTTTGCCCCTCTATACAATAAAAAGTACTTATAATTACAAAGCTTTAATTAGAGTTAGTGTCATGGTGCTTTGCAGGCGAATTGGGTCAGCACGAACGAGGAAGTACCTCTTGGGCACATGATAATCATGGTATGAGAGTCTTTTGGTCTCGATCTTTACAAGTATTTACAATCTACATCATTCCACTTTCGTCATTGTTAACATTTAGTTTAACATTACTTCTATTTTTTAAACCGACTTTATTTCATATACGACTACGGTGACTCGCGTCACCGCAGGATCTCGTTAGCTATTCCTTACGTTGCCCCAATGTGCCTTCCACTTCAAATAATGTTAATATTACCTCACAGTAATATTATGCCAGTATTATATAAGCGAGAAATATTTCCCATTCGACCTGTCCAACGTCTCCTCTTCAGCGTCTAGCTGAAATTACAGCCGTTATGCACGCGTTACTAAACGTAATGAATCACTTATTCATTATGGTCTGCGAGCTCGCGTCATAAAGCCTCCGGCTATACAACTCTAATACGTCGTATATGCACGAGTAATTTGCTGGTGTACAATTTCAGAACGGTTACGGTGTAGTGGTAAAGTCGTTACGCGAAATCTTGTAATTGTACTCAGTTCGCGGACGGTTACACTTCCTAGTAAAACGTGTTTCTAGGAATAAGAGCGACTTTCTAGATTTCTATCGCTTATGGCGATTTAGAATATAATAAACATAAGATCGGCTAGGTCCAGTCTTTGGGTCCAGGGCTCATCCTTTCCTAGGCCTCTTGGACTGATTTCTGTGAAGGAACACCGTATTGTTTTAGTCGGCTTAAGTCCGACATAACCATCTCCGCAAGGACCCTGCCAAGAAGGTAACCGAGGGGGTTTCTACACGTAAAAAAAGAAGAGAAATGTTCCAATTCTTGGGTGGCCCATATTACAACAATTGTGGGGTTTCCTTGTGTGTAGAGTCGGCGATTTGTGGTGATTATTTAAAAACATATGTGAGTTATGCAGGCGTGTTTCCCTCCTTTCGTCTGATAATTCAAAGGGTTACAAGAACCTAACATATCAAGAAACGCAACAGCATAGCTGTCACTTTGTGGCAGTATCATGTGATTGAGAGGCTGTATGTGCCTTACCATTAAAATGCATCCGCAGAGATAGCGGACTGTTGAGGTTAGGCTAGAGGTAAACCTACGGTCAGGGTTCGTCTAAGCCCAGGTACAGTAGGCCCGCCTGGCCTCCTCCTGACCCTGGGCACAGGCATCTGAGATCGCTCAAGCCATAACTTTGAAATGTCATCCGTAATGTCGACACAGCTAAACACTAGCAAGAAGTATTTAATAAGCACCCAGTTTTATATTACAAACATAGAGTAGGTAAGTTCTAGTCCTTTTTAGTTTTAAGCTTGGACGAAGTTGATTGTTTGTTTGTTGTGAGTTGTGGTAGAGCAGTATCCACATCGACCTGCTACCAACAATATATCAGAGAATTGACCATGTTAATGATCAATGGAGTGGGTCTGTGATGAGTTGAAGACGGAAGAAAATGATGATGGTTAACCTAGAACATGTAACCTACAAGCACCTAGAGGTTGCACGCAAACAGAGCATGCAGTTTTGTAGCATGTATGAGGAAAATATCATTCCATATAATTAAAAGTCTGTGACTGTATAAATATTTCGCTAAACATTTGACTTAGGTTTCAAGATAAAAAAAATCATTGATGCTTGACCGCTTTCGGTCAGTAATTAGTTGCAAGTGATTCATTATCTTTTGACGTGCCTTCATGCAACCACGCAAGTCGCCCTTGACTAAAATCTGATAGTAGTATCGATATGAAATATCCTAATAATAGTGGTATCGATATGAAATATCCTAATAATAGTGGTATCGATATGAAATATCCTAATAATAGTGGTATCGATATGAAATATCCAACAAAATTAATTGGCCTTTAATTGCGTAAAATATACTTTAAAATTGCTTTCACGGCTAAACCGCTGGCCGGATTTTGATCAAATTTGGTATGCATAAAGTACATATAAGACTCCAGGATTATATCTTGCTAACACAGGCTACTTTCTCTACGTTGACAAAGCGCGCTTAATCAGCTATTCTTATAAAGAAAAATAATCGATAAAAGAATCTAACGAGCCAACGTGTAAACAGTGCAAAGCTCTCATATGGTGTTAACCGGTCGAACATAACCCAACGGCTGTGTGTCTGGTGTTACAGCCTTGTGGGATATAGGAGAAGTTATGGTCGTAATCAAACGTATATATTATAGGCGCACTACCTATCCGCTCCGGATTCGCCCGTTTTCATCTTAAGTCATGCTAAATTATACACTAAAAACCATCTCGGGAAACGCTCTATTCAAGGGTGAACCGCATAAAAATCCATTACGTAGATTTTGAGAAAATCGATTATATTCAGACAGCCTGTTAATGGTAACTTGTTTTACGTATAGGAATATTATTTAAGCAAATGTTTCTACCTAAACTCTCGAGCATGTGCCACGCCAGAAAATGGTTGACTGAAGTTTATCCTGATGGACATGATGTCTGTTTTACATGTTGCTGTCACTACTGGCGTGAAGTCTCCGCTGCTCTCAGTATTCTGTGAACAAAAAAAAAAACTTTTAAATAAGTATATGATTGACAAACATTTGTATTACGTACTCGTAGAACGTAGTTGTTTCCTATTACGAAATTAATATTGTTTTTATAGATTGTCGTGCTGCAGGCGCAATGCTAACGTAAGCGGGTGTGCCGTACACTACACTTCAACGGTCGCCATTTCAAATCCCGCACGGAAGATGCATGCTTATTTATTATCATATATAATATAGAAGTACATCTGACACATGTATCTATGTATGTATTTCTATAATAAAAATCTTTTCTAGTCATTAATTCTAATTCTATTTCATCATCAGGTCTACCTTCTTTGTCTGGTACCACTAACATAAGTTCTTATGACAATTAGCACATGACTGGGTAAACGTGTAATATGTCCCCATACTATTATTATTTAGGAAAAAAACCAAGTCTTCTCTTCATTTTAAAGAGGTTTCATCTTAGCCTCCAAAGATAAAAGCAATAAAATTTGTTAAAAAGGTTACAATTGGCGTTTATGGAATGATGAAGAAGAGTTCGTATCAAAATAACATAGCTAAATAAGAAGGTTGCAACACATATCTTTTTTATATTCCCGCTACTTGTTAAAGTTTTTGTTAAATGTTTATTCGCAACGAGCGTTTTATTTTTATGCTCCGTTGAACATTTATTTACATTTCGAAGTGTATTTTTAATACAAGTTCTTTGGACTGCTGTGTTTCTGCTTTTTACTTGTACTAAGACGACTAGTAATTTTTATAACTGGTAATACTGAGAGTTACAACGGCAAAGAAGGTCTTTTAGCTCTGCGAGGGCAGTCGTTAATCGGTAGCCAGGTCTGTTGTATGAACACTAAGTATAGAGCTAGTAAGCTGCGGTTTCTAAGAAAACCCTTAATTTTTTTCGAGATAAAAACATTTAACCACATGATATCAGAGTAAAGTGACATTTTCGGTGTCGCGCCTCGTGCGGGTTATGAGTAGCCCTGGTCCACTGGGGTAGGAGGGAGGAGGAAAGGAGGGCAAAGTTTCGGCATAGCAACTATGCGGATGGTCATGGATCGTTGGCAGTCGTTAAAAGACTCTGGTTGCTGGTGCTCTGATCTCCCCCCTCTATAAATAAAGAAAATATTACTTCCAGTTATCTGTGACTTTAACCAAATCCGTTTTGTTTTTTGAGTAAAAGAATAACCAACGTAACGTTTCGCATTTATAATATTAGCAGGACACAACTGTGAATTAACCATACATTTTGACAAAATTTAAGTCAACTGGATGAGTCTCGTTGGCATCCATTATATTCAGCTTTATTTGCAGAATAGGGGGCACACGAGAAATCGGAGCCTTTTTATGAATACCGACGCCCATGAATATCCACATAGTTACTATGCGATGCGTTGGATTGGCCACCGGCTACTCACAAACCTCACGAAACGCGACAATCAAGATGTCACCTTACAGCGGTATTATGTGAGAGAGAGGTACCTCCCCGGTTGTGCCGGCCCAATTCCGTTACACAGGAGGATGTAATTTCAAGCACTATGCACGCCACTGGAGGTAGTCCTTTGCAGTATGGCACTACCTTTTGACAAAAGCATGCAATAGCTCTTGGGCGTGGAAAGTGTACCTACTGTGAATTATAGTCTACTGTGAATTATTGTCAAAGAATTCTTTATACTTTTATTTTTAATGTCAGCAAGCATTGACATAAATTCCAAGTATAATTGAAAATGAAAATAATGGTGATTTGTGTATTTGTTACAAATCCAAGTAGCTAAGTACGTATGTAATCTGTATGTAGTAATGCAAATAAAAATAACATTTAACAAAGCCCTCATTTCTCTCCTAAAACTCTACCTAGTGAGTCCTCATTTTATAATATATACAATTCTCGTGTCACAATTTACCAAATTTTGTATGCATCTGATGCAGTGGGTCTGAGAATCGGCTACTATCTACTTTTCATACCCCTAAGTAAGCATTGTTTTGAGAAAACAAACAAACAAACAAACTGGCAAAACAACGTTTACCGGATCAGCTATATTTTCTACATATAGCACAGAGTTCTTTTAGTTAGTGATTAATTAATGTGTTACTAATACTAATTAATTTGTCACTCTGTATTTATATTTTAGTATATTATATTTAAAATTCTACAACAAATACTAAAGGAATCGTTTTATCGGCTGTTATTATATTTAATTTGTCTAATTGTAGAAATGAAAGCAAACATTTCAATTTGAATTGTATTTTAACTAGTTTCATTCTACTTAGTCTGTGTTACGCTTTCACTACTTAATAAAAAAATAACTTTGTTAAAGTACACATATTGGATTATTGGAGGGAAGGAGGGCAACGCATCGGCATAATTACTATGCGGATATTTATTAGGCGTCGGCAGTTATCGAAATTACTGTATGTCTTATCCCCCATGTAGTATAAAAAATAGAAATATAGCTTTAGATCTTACTTATCTTTTGTTAAGAAGAAGTGCCATGCTGCATTGCAGCGAAATTGCCGGCGCTACCGGGGAGGTACCTCTCGCTCACACGAGGCCGGCGTATAGTGACATTTTTGGTATCGCGTTTCGTGCGGTTTGTGAACAGCAGTAGTGAACGTATCGGGATAGAAATTATTCAGATGTTCATTGGAGTCGGTAGTCGCGAAAAAGGTCCGATTGCTCGTTTGTCCCCGATACTATCTATGTATAAAATGTACATCTGGCAGATTCATATGTCAACACACAGACGAAACTATAGAACTTGCTGCTGGATAGACACTTCAAAGGTTCTTTTCAAGATTTAAGTGTACACTAAGAAAGGATTTTTAGACATCCCCTGATTGGGTATTTCTAGGGTGACAATTTGCATGAAACTTTGTTATGTCTGTGATTTCTTCTAAATTATACGGTGGTAATTATATGTGGATGTGTGTTTGTTAACGTTTTATGACAAAACTACTGAAGGAATTTTATTTAATTTGGCACATATATGGATTACAATCTGGAAAAATATAAAAATGCTTATCCAGAAGTACACACACTGTGTACTTATGTAACGTTATATATTATACGCGTTAGAAGTTGTTTTTTCTTTGGCGTAACAAGACAAAAAATAAAATATTGACTATGGCTAACTTCGTGGTGTCGGTTTTTCGTGACGGTGTGCCCACGTAAAATAAAAATATACTCTCGTCAATTTTAAAATAAATAATATTTAATTATTTAACTAGCCCGATATTTCAGAAGCTTAACAGCAAATGTAACCCGTGACCCGCGAAAAAATCCGTAAAAGTAGTTTTATTGTAATGACATTCGCGTGAACTTAACACATTAAGTCATCATTTTTCCCTAACTCGCCAAAAGGAGTATGACTTCATAAAGTGATCGATGAATGCGCATGAAACTGCAGGGCATATCGTATAACGGCCAGTCACGTTCTTCGATATTCCCGGGTCAAAAGATAATATATAAATGAGTTTCGTTTCATCACAACAAATTGATTCGAGTTTACGTGAAGCGTATAGCATCGCAATAGCCGGCCAGCCTTTGCATGTACCGTAGGGTCAGACGTAGGGCCCAGGGCCGGCGGCACGATCTCATCGACACGACCCAGCCTGATAGCTCCTCGAGATTACTCTCGCAGGCCGTTTCTATTAGCTTATTATGGTTCGAGGAAATTTATTAACGGCGTTTGAGTGAACCACTTCCATGTAACCTTATCCTTTGCGAATGAAATATATACGTTCTTTTTCGTGTTCCGTCGCCAAATTACAAAAATGGAGCTGTTGTTGATAACTGCGTCAAGTCCGTCTGCCGTCCCTGTCTCACAGACGTTTTACTCTGGGATCATAAGACTGTTTGAAATTTGGGAGGTATTTTAATTATCGTTTCAAAATGAAATAGCATGATTTTGAATAATAAAATTAATGGTGGTAGCACTCTACACATGTAACTGGGAGATGAATTTTTTTTAGAGAGAACATTTGGACGTATTACATTAGACGTATGGGGGTCGTTCGATAGTTCTTCTTGAATGGTATAAATGAATAAATAAATGAAACAAACGACTTTGCGGCCGTGAAAGGTAAATCATTATCACCTTTACTATAAATGACATGGACAGTCCTACTGGTGCTCACAAGTACTAGAATGCCAGGAGTGGCAACGCAACGAGCTGCCTGCCTTAGAAACAAAGAAACCCTCACGAAGGCGTGTGCCTACTTACAGGAATTGCTGGCTTTCCTGGCGGAGCAGAACTGGCACTACAGACCAACGAGGATCCAGCCTCACGGAAAAAGGGGTGTAAACAAGTGTCTAGTTGCGTAAATGGCCCGAGCACCAAGTAACCAAATAAGTAAGGGGGCTCATATAAATCGTTTAAGACAAATATTCACTTAGACTTTGAATAAAAGTGTTACGATCCAAATATTACCATATACGTACATCAGTCTGACACAAAAGTGTTTTATGAATATGCATTATGTTGATGTGACCTCTATATGGAGAACACAGCTGCAGTACAATTACACGAAAGAACTTAAATCTCGAACAGCCACTTACCTAAAAATGATACGGTATAGAATAGGCAACGCGTACCGTTTCCTGCAACCTCATCATTTAGGTAACGGTGTTCTATGAGTTCGTCTTTTTTCTGATTTATATTTTTAGCCCGATAGCAGTATGGTGTCTATTATTACTCATGAGCTATTGATGCAGGTGGCATTTCCTGTCCATACTCTTTACTTATACTGTCTAACGTCTAGTTGAATGCGTGTTTAACCGCAGGTTTTGGTTTTTAATCTTAATTGGGGCGCGAAATGTATGAGGATTATAAAGACCATATTCAGACTATTACTATCCTAAATTAAAGGGCGTTAAATTTAGGTTAGTCAACCCGAATTCTATTACGGTAGTTGTATTAATAATAGAAATAATTCACTAAAGAATAATTAAGTCTTGCGGTTCAGTTCTTCTGTCAATTAAATTTGTGTATGTTATACCAAGTTTAAGGGTTAACTTGTTCAGTTCCGACTTAAGGGATCCTCAGTTGTTGACTAGTTACAATTATACAAAACACTTGTTTAAATTGAATAAACGTAGAAATATATCCTGTTTATACAATGGCTGATTGGATACTGAAAATTCGGGCTTCAAGTGTAATAGGCGGTCGACAATGGCCTGAACTGCTTCGACAAACGGATATTGCTTCCGTGCCTCTTCCTTGCTTCACTGATTAGACGGGGATAACCTTCCGCACAATTTGTAGGACAAAAATAATTTTAGATGACCTACGAGTCCATACATTCCCATATCGGCTAGGTATCACATGTGTACCATATCGGCTAGGTATCACATGTGTACCATATCGGCTAGGTATCACATGTGTACCATATCGGCTGGGTATCACATGTATACCACATCGGCTAGGTATCACATGTGTACCATATCGGATAGTTATCACATTGGATAAGAAAACTTTTAATAAGACCAATTTCAAGCTAAACACGAGAAACGTTTAGGAAGTAAGCGTTTTAATAATTAATACTTAAATTCCTGTATGTTAACGACGTTTCTAAATGATTAATAGTCTGAGAGACTTTGACTAACAGTTAGCACGCGAAGGATATCATATATATGTATAGCATTGAAGTGGTAGAGAACTGGACACTGGTACAAAAACACAGAAGGCCAGAATAGATTCGCTGTATTGCACCCAATCGATCGCTACCGTCGGGGCATCTCTTCACATGCTAGCATCAATTGATGGCTATGAGGTCGAATTACGTGCGGCTGGTGAGAATTCAGTTGATCCATTGGAATTTGGGATGAAAAAGATCTTTACACTTCTTCTTTTCAGTCGTGCACTCTTAGATTGTTCGTGGTTTTATGACGAATCGTCTTCCCTGGTATGCCGAAGCATAGCGGAAATATTGGAAATTTGATATATATTTTGCAACTTTATAGTTTGTCCAACGCGTAGCGCGCACGTCATCGCTTGCCTTGAATTTGCCACTTAAACTCGATGAAAAAAAAAACATGGCAATATCGTCGTATCGCCCTGCCCCGGACTGCCGTCACATCAGTAAAAGGAAATGAGGGAACAGATAGCCCTTGTGTCTGCGCACGCACTTGTGCACTTACCGCACAGACGTAATGAACTAAATGTGTGCGGTCAAATGTTAAATAACATGTAGGTAAGTCTATACGCAAGTTTGAAATGTAACGTAATCTAAACCGGTCAGGTTGGCACAGACAACCTTCTGCGACGTGCTCATATTGGCAGTATTGAGTAAGATATGAGTGATCGCGGTCACAACGTAAGACGTATTGTTTCGTTCTTGGCTGTTACATCATTATTTAGTGAACAATTTAAAATTATAGTGACATGACGCGGCAAGCTTAAACATTGCTTAGATCGGAATACAACGTCTGGATGACCGAGCGTCACTCGGTGTTTTTTTTAAATTACTACCTTTTTTAAGCAAAAAAGTTTTTCTGACAAGAAAAAAAAAAGAAAGAATCGGATCAAGATTTGAATTGCATTTACCTTAACAAATTATATTATTAATATCTTCTCGGAAATTGTTCTATCCATCTGTAAAAACCACTTAAAAATCGAAGATTTTGAGAAAGCGATAACATACAGAAAAAAAATTGGAGAGATCATCTGTTAGGTCACCGTAGCACTACTACGTTAACGTAGCCGATGTAGTCGCGTGTGTTTATTTTTGTGGATTGTGTCAGGCTAAAAAAAATTGGCTTCAGTGAAAAAAAAATTATTGGTAGTTGTTTTTAAACGCGAAATGGGAAATATATTTTTTTGGAATTTAAAGACGCTAATCGGAAGGAACTTTAGGAAGCCCTATACAATACTCATTAACCTACTAACACTGTTGTCATTAGACACTTAATACAATATCGTTATCTCATTCAGAAGTGTGTAAGTGTCGTAAACGCCTGTGCGTTCTCATATTGGTAAGTGACAAATAATGACGCGTCATTTGTTCCGCTGATAACTCTGCATCCTCTGTAACCAGCATTGATGGCTTCCTTTGCCAACTTAGAGTGTATGGCGGCATTGATGTGTGGGAAAATCGTAGACAATAGTGCTCAGGAAATGCATGGACTATTTTCGGAGAAAGATACGTCACTTAGCAACATAAGAAATTCGGCAAACTCATGAGAATGAGAAGTGACTACCGACATCGAGTCAATATATATGTCGTAGTCGTATTGTACAAATCAGCGTAAAACATTACGGCTAGCCATATTAAAAAACAGGCCCCTTTTTTGTAGCGGGACAACGATTACAATATATATTTGAATCGATATCGAATTACAATATATATTTGAATCGATATTGATATCGAATATAATATTGCAAAACTGAAGAGTTTGTTTGGTTGAACGCGTTAATATCGGTAACTACTGGCCCAATTTGCTAAATTATTTTGGTGTTAGGTAGCCCATTTACATTATGTTCTTTTACTGCTCTATGCTGAAGGAAGTGTCCAGTGCAGCTTATTCAGTTACTACGAGACACGTCAAGTGATTGTAAAGGTGAGAGACCCAACCTTTCCCGCAGATGAATTAACTATTATTATCATGGACGATGGGACAGGGTTTCCGCCCCCCCCCTTTCTAACGAGGGGGGCAGCTCACGCTCGGTGGCTAACAGATCACGCGCGGCGGCTATGCATTATCGTGGGGGCTGAAAGAGCTGGTTGAGCTATTATTACTGGGGTCCACACTTCCGCCACGGGCGGGTGGTATTACTCGCGCGGTTGTCGTGGCTAGCCTAACCGGTACGGCGGTTTGATTTGAGCTCGTTGGCAAATCGCGTAAGGTGCTGGAATTATCTCCTATAACACTATAACATACGAGCCGAATATGCGGGTAACGCGGCTAAAACCGCAGGGCGCAGCTAGAGCACATCACATGGTCGAAACGCTCTGATTACCTCGGCCCCAGGTCGATCGTGATAAAACAGTCCGAGGAAGTACCATATTGCACCCACATCATTAGTGCTAAGCTTTATCCATCAGATATAATCGTTTCGCAATGAAAACATAACTGCCAAGGGCGAACTGTGCAAGTCTAATTATAATTATGGGCACTTTTGATTTGCGATATTTTTAACAGGTTGTCGCCCGCGGCTTCGTTCACGTTCGGTCGTTATTTTTATGATTCGTTCTATGTAAATGCGCCTTATGCAATGAGGCTTATTTTATATTTTAAACCCTGAGTACACCTTTCAGTAACAAGTACTTATATTTTCTAAATACATATATAAGTATGTATATCTCTATACATACTTATATATGTATGTTTTTAGTAAATTAACTGAAAACAACTATCCCAATTTCAAAATTTATTTCATGCCTAATTAGATAGCTGTATACACATGAGATTAGTCAGATAAACAACCCATATTTATCTCTACAATAAACTCCAAGTTTTTGGGACGCGCTTGCAGTGAAAGAAGGTTAAGATTTTTCTAGATCCATATTATTTTCTAGAATTTATTCGGATAGCTTGACCTAGGCCAGGCCTTCACAACAGTCCATCACGGTTGGTCCAACGACCAACAACATTGGTTCAAGCTATTGAAGCTCAAAATTGTATGCACACCCGTAACTAATACTCAAAATTAAGCGCTCAAACGTGTGAATGAAAATTTAAAACCTTATCGAATTAGAAGAATGTAAATAAATGTATGCAAATGACAATATTTTTAAGCTACGTATTATTCAACGTTTCTATACAATTCGGAGGAAAATTTTACATATTTCTTTTATTTAAGTATTTCTGAATTATGTACGGAGATTAACGGTTTGTAAACAATAAAGTATAAGTTTACCCCTATTGGGGTATACTTTATACTGTACCTCGTCTTGGCGTTCATTGAAACTATGTCCAGCAGTGGACCGATAAGGGCTGATAATGATGATGACGAATACCCCTATATAAGTGACGCCTATGACTCCAATGCATGCACTAGTGTTACGCGTTTGTCAGTTTGTTGATGAAACTGTTGATAAACGTTGTGTTCTAGCAACATTTACGCATAGACTTACGCATTACTTTGTATAAGTTATAATCGATTCCATTAATCGACACGGAAAATTTGCGCGAACGTATTTATTTAAATCAACAATTTCTACTTATACTTTGAGTTTATTTCTTTTATGCGTTTTATGGTAATCTGTTTATTTTGATTATAACGCTGAAATAATATAATTTTTAACAAAGGTTTATAGGGAGATGCGACCTCAGCAATTGTCGTAGAGTGGAATTTCGTTGTACACGCGCGGGTGCTCAGTGCACTAAACGTCATGCGAACACTTAATATTCACCACACTTTGAAACAATCACTTGTAGTAACATACTAGCTGTCGTATCCATACTAATAAAACATAAATAAATAAATAATTAAATTAAAAAATGAGTTCTGACGCTAAGACTGGGGTTTACTTTTTTATGGTATATATTTGCCCCCCAAACGAGCCATCGGAGTCTGTTGGCGACTGCCGACGCCCAAAGATATGTGTTACGATCCTTTCCTCTTCCCCTCCAGTAGTCCATCGGTCCACTCACAAATCGCTCGAAACGTACCTCCGAAGAGGTAAAAACTGAACCCCATTATTAACACTGTCCATCTTTCCATCAACCCGTTTGTCTGTCCGTCTGTAATCAGGCTGTACCTCAGGCACCGTGATAGCTAGAGCCTTGAAATTTTTACAGATATTGTTTTTCTGTTGCCGCTGTCAACACATATTAAAATAGAATAAAATATTTATTAGAGGGGGCTCACATAAGAGAAAAGGTATTTTTCCTAATTTTTTAGACGGTACATAACTCTTCCAGCGTGAGTCCCACTCTTTCATGGCTGGTTTATAAAAAAAATTGTGTATTGAATGGATAAAGAACTGCACAGCATCTAAACAATGCATTGTGATCAATTTTATTGGGAAAGTACTTATAACAATAATTATAATTTAATATTTTTGAAAAATAGGCATTCCTATATAAAAATTTCTGTCGGAAAATGTTCCGGAATGGATGCAGGTAGCTGGAGATCGGTAGTCTTGGCGTTCATTGAAAGGTCCCCATGTCTAGCAGTGGACCGATGAGGGCTGATAATGATGATGATGATGATAATGAGGACGAAGTAGGAATGTTATTTTTTATAATATTTTTATTTTAATAAACATTTTTTGTAAGTTTGTACTAGTAATGTGCATTTGTAAGGTTCATACTCGGTAAAGATCACATTAGGCTACTAAGCGAGTAGTCATCGGATACGGATAAGTGGGAGCTGGTTCTATTCATAAATTTAGTGCGAACCTTTAGGTACTGCAGCGGGTCAACGTATGGAACAGGAATAAATCAGAGCGCATAGCCGCAGAAACCGCAGGAATGTTGATCTATGAATGTCTCAGTTTGAAATATTTGCCTACAAGCACTATTGCAATTAAAATAACAAGTACTTATTATAAACCATACTATAAGTGACTGTCAAGAAATTATTATATATTTAATTTTATGATGTTAATAATTGCATTAAAGGGTATGTATGTAATGATGTAATATTTCAAAAGCCAAATATCCAATGATATATCTACCAATGGATTCGGCTACTTAAGATAGAATTTTGACATAAATTTTATAAGAAATATGTTAAAATTCTACCTTCAGCTCAGTCAAATCCCTCAATTGATACAATATTAATGACGGCCGTTGTTTCTGACTCTAAAAGCCTTAGGTCTTGATCATAATATTTGTTACTATATTGAACGTACTAATAAATTTTATAAACTATTTCTATATCTAACTGGCACTTGAGTGACCATAAATAAGTACACGACATAAATTATATATATATATATATATATATATATATATAGATAATTATAGTTCATATTAATAATAAGATTTAGTTAGTTATTACAAAATAGTAATTATTATAATAAGAAACACAGATGTGTTAGTTAAGAGTGCCTACTTGTAACTTTAAAATTAATCTAAGATTGGATTGCCTACATACTTATTTAATTTTATATTTATTTGTAACTAAGCTATATCTATTCTATTCAATAAAAAAGACAAACACAGTACAGTTTTGGGTATTGGTCTTACAGATATTTCGTCGTCTCTTGCATGCTTTTCAGTCCTCGAGCTTCATTGTTAAATACTTTATCATAAAAACGTCGACATCGCCTTGAGTCCGTGTTCGTACACATGACACGTCTGTATTACAATAGTGTTTGTGCCACTTGTCGCTTGTAATGTGATGTCACGCATTATCGCTTCACATTACAGTATCTTTCAAGGAACACCCAGAGGTCACATAGGACACATTATTTCATATATTTATGTTGTCTCGTAAGATGGTTGAGTCTTAAAAGCTTGTGGTTATCGATACTTGTGCTCCTACGATAAAGGACTCCCTACTCTACTAGGGGCTAGGGTCAAGTGAAAAGAAAAAAAAACATAATGTAAAATCTATAGTACACTATGGGACTTTGTGACACCAACCCATACTTGTCGAAAATACAGACAAGTGATTGGCACAGGAAAAGGCTAGGAATAGGATCTCATAATTTAAAAACTAAATATTGGTATTATTTATTTTATAGCCCCTCGTGTGATTACTACAAAATGTGCAAACATTTATTCAAACTGAAAGTGTGGAGATCACAAGTCTTTTAGAACTTCTCTCGCAATTAATTTGAAAGTAAATGTAAGTTACGTCATATTATATTCGCACGGGAATTCTACGCACTCCTTTGACACCGGTAAAGCAAAATTTATGGTCGTAATTAGCTGGATTTATGTGTTATGAGAAGGCCTAACATATTTTGTGCCTTCGTGTGCCTGCGCCACACCGCTAGCAGTGTTCACTGTGTGAATAGAGGTAAGATTCTTATAGGAGTGAAAATTTAAATATCTACAATTTTCCATCTATAATTTTAAAGCTTCGTATCCTCGTATCTATTACTTGAATATTTTAGTGTGTTCCTTATAATATGGAATACATCTTGTCTTTTATTATTAGTAATAATCACACCATCGCCTAGTCCTATGGTAAGTGCTGTAATGAGGTGTGTTAAAGGTACTATACAATGGGAATATATTTAAGATTCTTATCATAGAAATACATATAATACATATATTAAGATTCATGTTCAGGGCGGTAATCGAACCAGCGATTCTGACGTAACGTGCGGACCAACTGCAACCTTACCAAATGAGCCAGCCATCAAACCATGGTAAAGATTAAAACAACCTGCTGGTTTTTCAAACTATCTAGACGCATTTCAATTTAAAATGGCCTCTGAATATACAACTTTAATCATAACGATTTCTTGCTACTGTTATTATCTCTGAGTATCTCAGAATTAGACAAACGAATTTAAATTATGAATATATTTTGAAATGTAATTTCCGGCGCGAGTTATAATTTGGCAATAAGGCCTGAGTCGGTGAGTCGATAAATGTACCCTTGGATTATAATATGACTGGTATGTATTTGTTTTTATCATTATTTTAACATAATTAATTAATGTTATTTACTATTAGTTTAGTGTATATATAAAAAAATCATGTTCGTCAATATCTACGCTACTAGTCCGATCTTAATTTAAAAAAATAAAATAAACAGATATGTAACTTCGTCCAACTTAAAACATGGACCACAACATTTTATTGTGATGTACAAACAATAAAATGATTATAATTTATAACAGCCAAAACAACGCGTAGCAGGGTATCTGTAAATAATATTACATGACAAACTTGTGTTGCTACGAGTTCGTTTGTCACATGTAACTGATTCATTGTTAAAATAGTCAAGTTGTGCTTGGGACGTGAGTGAATCGGCTTGAGTCACGGTTTGTTTCCTTGAATGATATCTGCGATGTACTAGCGGGTGTCTGTGTGTAAAGGAAATATTCCAAGTATTACATTACACAATACAATATTATTGATTCATCAAAGCCACCGGTTTACAAAAACACACGATTTCATACTGAACTGTCATTCTAAAGCATCCGTGATCGTAGATAAACATATTTTTTTGCAAAAATTACGTTATGCTTATGATCTTAATAAAGCAGAATCTATTTTAAAAAGGTGCATAATTTAAACATATTTTATTGCAAAGTCAACCCTACTAGCATCAATTTATATTTTTGCAAAGTTTTGGATCAACACGATACCTCCTAAATATTATTAGCATATATGCATTATCTATAATATTTTACAGACTATGTATTTATGTGATAAAACTATAAAGATATGGACTTCATTTATTGGTTTCTTTTGTCAGCATAAGGGGCGGTTTCACAGATTTCTTATCAGAGATCCTGGTTAGCCTAACAGGAACTGAACTGAAAAATACGATCTTACAGTTTCCGGCCTTTCTGTGGTTAGATGTTATTCATGTAAGGCATTTATAAGGTAGTTAAGATTTAAGTATCGAATAGCCGCTTAAGACTTCAGAGTAACCTGTGATACCAGCCCTTAGCCTTCTCAAATACTTTGTCCTATCACTGCATCTATCACATCTCGTGTGTGATTAAAGACCAGAATAATATTAATCCTATTCCAATTTCCAGGTATTATCAAACGTGTAGCGGTGTTACGTGGACCATGCCGCTAGATTACTGTAGCAGCTGGTGAGGACGAGCCGATTATCGCGGAATGTCAATTATGCACGTGCTAATTACAAGTACCCACCGACTTAATAAACTGCATTCGTCCAATTTTTAACCTTTAATAAATATATTCCTATTATAATAGGTCCTCCTGGACTTCAATCGGATATTTTTTACATTTTAAAAAGTAACCACACACGTCATATATAATTTCAAATCCGTTTTATTCCTATTATTATTTTTTCGTTCATTGTTCTTCTAATTTTTTTTCATTACTATATTCGAGGGATGTCGAAAATTAAATTTGATTACTTATAATCAATTTAGTATGTGTCACTTGTGAATTTTGTAACTTTCAGCTAGTAACTGATTTTTATGAACGATACCGTAGTGACGAATATTACCCCCTGCAAACAAACAAAATTATAATCATTGCCTCATTATAATATTAAGTGTAGGTAAATATTTAAAGCTTCTTTCAATGTGTTATAACAGTTTTTCGTTTCATAGAGTTTCAAAACCAAAACGATTACAGAAGTTTCACTACAAAAGCTTGTTTAAGATTATCTATCTGCATTACATCCCCACTTATGTATGCACGTGTGGGCGCATAGCCTTGCCAACGCCTAGCACAAAGTGTCATTGACAATCCAGTTGCACCTTTTACGGCACATTTAGTATAATTCGTTCTTGTGACTAAAAACTTGTTAGGGAAATCACAAACCATAAAATTTTAAACTAGTCACATAAAAAACTAGTTACGTTCTATATAACTAAAGATCTTATAAAAATATGTTTAACTTGGCAGCACGAGGGCGTGAAGTAGCTTTATTAAAATTATAAAACTTATGGTTCTAGAAGTCGAATAGCCTATACCGTTATCTGACAGTGCCTTGATTATGTCACACTTGGATTATGTTATACATTATGTAATTCTATTATTTGGTTTTATCTTTTTAATCTTCTCCTTCATTCTTTTAACTTCAAACATTTTAAAAGTTTGAATGCTGGATTTAAAAAAAAATATGTTGCTTGCCTAACCCAAATTATACTACTTGGTAATTACACCCCTGATGATTGAAAGATGCGTGCTAGCTGCTAAGGGCCTGGGTCGGACGGGTGAAACTGACCCTAAATATTTAGGGCAAGTTTCACAGGTTACTACTATAGCGTCATTTATCTAGTCCATACTCAATATAACCTGCCACCTAAACACTTCACATTAATTACGTCTAACCGGAGCCTGAGAAATTGGCAATCATATTTGTGTAATTTGTGTATCCAGGCAGGATAGGCAGGACTCTTGCCTCAACAATTATACACTGAAACTTTCCCCGGCAATCGCTCTATTAATTGGTAAAAACTGTATGAAAATCCCTTGTATATTTTGAGAATATCGATCACATACAGACAGTTAGGTTTTAGGGACTTTAATAAGTAAAGTCCCTGATAAGATAAGATCCCTGAAGATATCAATGGTCAAATCCAATCAACAGGTCTTGTATTTAGTTACTGCATCTTGATATAAAATGCCAGCATTGTCAATCGATGTGACTGACTTTAAAGATTTCCTCGCTTGATAAATCTTACTTACGTGAAAGTGCATTGTCGTTGGTGTTGTTGAACATACTTCTATCTGTACATCTATAATTATTTTATAACAAGGTCCACAAGAGCTGTCTGTCTGTATACAATCGATTTTCTCATAATTTATTGTAGGGATTTTCATGCCGTTTCGCCAACGTATAGAGAATATTTTCAAGGAAGGGTTCAGTGTATAATTTGTTACGGAATGCCCAGTTATCAATGAGCGAAGCGGGAGCGGATCACTAACATGATAAAGCGAAGACCCCCAAAGGATGTCTGTATGTATGTGATCAATAATCTTAAAATCTACTGAACGCATATTCACACGATTTAAACCAATGGACATAGCGATATCCGGGGAATGAGTCAATATATAATTCGTCCATGTTATATACGGACGAAGCCGTGTAGCATACGCGTATAGCGCAACTTAACTTGAAGTCAAAAACAATTTCAACGATTTTAATAACAATGGAAACATGATTATTAAGAATAAAGTTGGAGTGTAAATATATTAATTCAGAATGCATTAACTCAGAGGTGTAAACTTATGACATAAAAACTACTGGAACACATAAATTATAAATAAAGTAGCTGAGCCGTATATGTTGTTTTGCCGGGTGGATGAGCAACCCTTATCACTTAGGGGTACGAAAAAGAGATAGTAGCCTATTCTCAGACTTACCGAATATGCATATAAAACTTGGTAAAAATCGGGAAAACCGTTTCGGACGAGAAATCTAACTTAACATTGTGACATGGGATTTTATATATAAGATTTTCTAACGATTTCATTATGGTTGGATCTTGGGAGAGATGTTAATGTTTAAAGAAACGTAGTCTCAAGGCTTATAATTTTAATATGAAATAGTGATGCACACCGGCTGTACCCTTTAACATCAGGGGCCAAATGTTATGCCCAATATATTTTATATATATAAACCTAACTTGAGAATCGTTCTATCCATGGGTGAATACCATTATTCAGTATATTTAGAGAAAATCGGTCACATATTGATATATTGCTTTTAGGGTCCACAGATATTGTTATCTGTATTATGAGTACATGCAGTACCCACGTTTTTATGTTTTACGCGGTTTGTCTGTACTTAATTATCATATTGTGACGTCCATGTGCAAGGCCTCCGGCATGTATATATGTAATCCAGGTCAATATACATGTGCTATGTCACATTAATATAAAAAACGCGTAGTAAACGCACCTTATACATTTGGGTACTCCAATAACAGTATGATGGAACTAGTACATACATATACTATATTATAAATTGTTGGAATTTATTCTTTAAGAATACGAGCAGCAAAATTGTGTGAAATAGTAACGCAAAAAGTAATGTCTTGCGCACTTTTCACTTCAGTATCATGTTCATTCTCTAAGAAGCAAACTTCTAGGGTTTCGGAGTATTGGGACTCGTACACAAAGTTTTGGCACTTTGATCGTATTTCGTAGCCTTCTTCATACTCGTAATCATTGTCAAAAAAAGCTCTTAAGTGGGCAGGCATGCAGGACAAATATTTTTGATGTCTCTTCAACTACGATTATCATATTACTACAGACTACAATTTGGTTTGAAATTTCTGGTGTCTCTCTTCTACTACAATTATCATACTTCTATAGTCCACAATTTGCATTTAAATGTTTTTTTACTATTACAATTATCGTATAAACTTTTGTATCTCCTAGTGTCTAATCTACGACGCTTACAAATTCCTGAATGTATGGATATTTATAATCACGGTGGAGCTGGTAGAGCCATATGACTCCATTTAATTAGAGGGTTAGCATATTAATAAGTGCCAATAAATGTAAATACAGCACTACTATCACCGCTTAAGGTATCATATGTATAATATATGCTATTACGTTGTTCATGAAATACAGCACTACTATCACCGCTTAAGGTATCATATGTATAATATATGCTATTACGTTGTTCATGAAATACAGCACTACTATCACCGCTTAAGATATCATATGTATAATATATGCTATTACGTTGTTCATGAAATACAGCACTACTATCACCGCTTAAGGTATCATATGTATAATATATGCTATTACGTTGTTCATGAAATACAGCACTACTATCACCGCTTAAGGTATCATATGTATAATATATGCTATTACGTTGATCATGAAATCAGCGTAGCACCACTCATATATGTAGGTATTCTGCATTTACTCACATACTTATGATTTCACACGGAAATGAGAGTATAAACTGATTATAAGGAAATCATAACAATTGTTTGATCAGACATAATTATTAAAAAATCCTTCGAGAAGTATCCGAGACCTTTATGAGATGTGTAGGTGTGTTGGGTAACACGAGGACCAAGTTATCTGTCAGATATTTAGACCCTGAGCCCACGTTGGAGAATAATGTCTCGTTTGGAAATGTGTTCCCTGATTGTGTTAACATTCATCTAGGTATGTTACAATCGAATGTTAAGCAGTATAGAGACTGATGTTGAATCAAGTGACTCACAAACTAAAAGCTTAACTCTTAAGTGAACCAGTTCTCAGCTACGAGTTAAACAGACCTAATTAAGTGCAGAATGATAAGTAAATTGAAACACAAAGCAATGTAGAATACATATTGTTGTGATACTGGTTTTATTGATACGTGTGTGAACATAACTTTACCTTTACTTGGCTCTACAAACAGTAATGTTAGTATCTTATTACTTAGAAATGTTGTTCTTTGTGAAACGAATTTATTTTTCGCATTAATGGCACTTTTAATTTTATCATTGTTAATGCTAATTTTAGCTACGAAAGTGGTGAATAACTAATATCTGTGTGTGTTTTAAATATACTTTGGTATGAAGTGGCGAACTTTGCTATTAAAAATAAGATGTCGTCATACTAATAAAAAAAACATCAAATTTATTTTGCATCGCAATTTTAAAACGAATTATGTTTGCATTACTTAATTTTGTATCAATAATCCAATTTAGTTCCACAGACACAACTTTGCAAGTTTGATAAGGAACATTTATCGTGTCTAAAATATTAGTTTCATTGAGTACAAATAGACGAAGTGAAATAAAACAAACTGATTGTCTTCAAGTAAAACCTTCAAGTGTCTGTGCAGTGAGATCACCTTTAAACATAGGCATAGGTGAAGAATGTAACATTTACCTGTGCAAGGGCCGAAACCAATAAGGTTCCGGCGAAGATAAAGCTCCAGATAGGGCACATGTTTCACAAAGTTGGCACAGATTGTAAATTTCAAACGGTCGAGTCAATCATGGCAGCCGCACGCCGCAGAGTTCGTAACGAAACTGCCCGCGCCGCTGCACACTACGTTGTGAGAACACAACAAACTTTACTTTCTGTGTCAAGGCGCGTCCACATGGATAAGTGTTTTAAATTTAAATTATATGCGACATTTTTTTTGACGTGACAGTGTTGTAAATCGATAATGCATGATGGTTGGAGCCTCCGAGTGAGAGAGTACAACAGGTCATCTCTTGTAATCCATCGGGCTATGCGTTTACACATCAATTGGAGAACTCTTATGATAAAAATTACGTTGTATATAAACCGATTTACTGATAACCAGTTTTTATATAGCTTATGGTGACCTAAGTAACTACTGTCGCGCACACGTTGACATCCGTATATGCTGATCTTTTCGTTCTCCTTTACACAGTCCCTCCCTGGGCCACCAGGCACCAAAACGCAAGAAACGCGGCAGCACAGCCAACTTTTAAGGCAGTATCATTTAAGATACCTTGACTCCGGACTTGTCGGCCCAATTCAATGCAAGGCAGCATTTCAATAAAACGCCCTACTAAAAGATTTTATCATATGACAATTATTCGTAAATGTTGAGTAAGTCGTAAGTGTAAGAAGAGATCCTTCGATGAATCAAATAAACTCTTTCTGATAACGTGAGGAGAAAAATTCTAGCAGCCTGAAACTTTAACTTCATGAGATTTGATTAATCTAATTGGATTACAAAAAGATTATGTTTAAGTATGTAATTTTACTACAATTTAACACACGTCACATGTAGGAAATTATCTGACTATAAGGGCCTTAAGTTAACTCTACATTCTGTGTAATCTTATATAGCAATGCTACGCTATAGTAGGTGCAGCGGAGTGTAATACCACATAATCAGTTTAACCGAATACTATTAGGCGTGTCGCCGGTAAAACGTTTCATTAAAAAAAAATCCAAGTCTAGTGTTATTAATTTTAAAATTATAATTTTAATATTCTAATTTTAAATCTATATTCTAATTTTAAAATTGCAATAACACAATCATAAAGTACCTACAACAAATGTACGTTTAAAGATGTCCAACGGGGGTCTCAATGTAAACAGAGCTTTTGACACAACGTTGCGTCGGCGGTGGAGCAGGCATTACGACATACGCCTACACCCGCACCTTTTACCTATTTCCCTATAAGCCTTCACGCACACAGCGCCATCCGCAGGTAGAGCACTGACTGATTCCGAAACTCTTTTTATTTACCAACCCATGCGGCTAAGGTCAAATTGATGGAATTCGATGTTATTTGTCATGATTAAAACTATAATCTTGTAATTAATAGGTACATTTTTCTTTAAATATAATTGAATGAAAGATTTTTATATTTTATTACACTATTTTTTTCTACCAAAAGCTCTTTTTAATAATGAGAAAGTGTCTACTTTTAGATACACAGAAGATTCCTTCGCGTTGGATGCGTTGATTTACAGGAATAACTTAGTTGGATTTATTGGTTATTATATAAAATAATTAAGTTATAATCGTGAGAGGTAATGCCATGCTGCAATGCAGCTGAATTGGATTAGAACGACCTATGAGGTATCTCTTGATTACATCGTAAAGTGACGGCTATGATGTCACGATTTCGTGCGGTCTGTGAGTAGCCGGTGGCCAGTTGGAAGGGAAGAGGGAAATAAAGGCAACTCATCTGTATGAAAAATATGCGGATATCTATGGGCGCCATTATTCGTCAAATATATAACTATATATAAACCTAAATAAATATAATAAATTCAAATAATTTTATCAATTTGGTTGATTCATTTGACGCCAATCTAACACAATAAAACGGTCGATTTGACTCCAACTGGAAAATATTGTTACTGTTGTCCGATAACTGCAGCGGATGTCGCGTGTTGCCATCTACATCCAGCTCATTATAACTTTAGGTAATAGACAAAATCACGGCAAAGATTTATTTTATTTCTTTAAAGCGTAAAGCTTAAAGGAGCCTTAAGAACCTTCCAGAGTTTGCTTAAGTTATGTATTACCTTGTATGTTGTTCCTTGCTTACCTTTTGCCTTGTAGGTAAAGAAAGTAGAAACTCACTCAAGAATTATCGGATTAAAATCTAATGACCATAGATCACGCTTGCTCAAGGTGCATCAAAGGCGAAGGGCAGTTACTTATCAAACAGGTATTGGGTTATCTTCAATTGAATAATAATAAGTGCAAGCGGAAAGTCCATTTGAAGTACAACTAATGTCATGTATTAGTATTTTATAAGCAATTTCTATGGCTCTCTTCCATTACAGTTATTAGTTTAGTGTAATGAATGTATTCTTAATGATCTTGCGTTATGTAATCGCATGTAAGCCTTAACATTTTAAATAATTTGACAAAGACTTGCCTGTAGATATGATTACTAACAGGTTGAAATAACTTTAAATCCTACTAATAAAATAATAGAGCTCAAAAGTGTGTTTGTTTGAGTGCGTAAATCTTTGAAACTACAAGTCAAATTAGATTTTTTTTGTTTATGATCATATACAGTCATGAGAAAGATTTATATGCCATATACCATGCTGTTACGACCGAAATGACCGGAGCTACGTGGATGGAACTGCTGGGTACTACTAGTATTGTAATCCAATATCCTTGTTAATACACGAGACTTTCGCTTTATCAAGCATATTATTGCCTGTTTTCGTCATCACAGCAGTAATATTTTTGTATTAAGTATGTGAGCGAGAGTTACCTCCCAATTCCAAAGCCCTTAGAAACTATAAGACGAGTTTGAAATACTTAGGCACATGTTGGATACTAGTTAAATGCATAATATTCAGAGAATGCCACTGCATGCATATGTACGGGCTACGGTTAATAATGAGTGTCAGTGTTTAGCATACAAAGGCGTGCCATGCGTAAGAACACTTTTCTACACAAAGGTACCAGCTACTTAAATGTAGATAGTAATAAAAATATTCACCAAATAAGTTATGTATGGACCACACAGTTTTGAATATTATGAATCAGTGTTGAATATTGTTCTAAACTATTGAATTACTGTTGGATGAACTGTGTGGATAACTGTCTTAAAATAAACCATTATGACTTATTTATCATTATAAAGTTTTAGTTCTCTGAGTGTGTCCGTTAAGAAACGATTGAAAGTCAATGTGTGACAAAGCACCGCCGAGCTTAGCCGTGCCGAGACTTACCCGTGTGTAGTTCGTTTACGACTCTGCGTACTTCAAAATCATGTCCGTTCTTACGTAGTAAACGACGCGTACGACGGAGCTGGTACACTCGCTTTTTATGGCATGCGGAGGATTCAGAGTTCATTCGGACTGTCATAAATCGCACCAAAACGCGATATCATATATCACTCTTTATTTTGCATATGTCGGTACTACATGAGCGAATAGGCACAACTCATATGTATATGCTGACTGTGGGATGGTACTAGGGACTCGAGCGTTATGATCTGCCTGCATTGTAGCTACGTTAACGTCTAAATATATCTTATATTTTTAAGTTTTGAAGGGGTACGTACATCAAGAGAAAAAACGAAACGAATATAGGATCAATTTTAGTCAAAATGTCAAGGAAACCTAAGGATTAAGTTCCTGTCGACCTAGAATCAAATATCAGTATCACAGAGAAAACTGTTATGAAGTACTTTCTGGTATCAGTTTTTTAATAGTATAAGGAGGCAAAAGAGCTGTCGGACTAATACTATACTAATATAATACTATACGCCCATATACATCCGCCTAGTTGTTAAGCAGATAGGACACTCCCTCCCTTCTCTCCATCAATGGGCTAACGGAAACTCAAGCAAAATCATCATCACCTACAAAATTTTATGATAACTTTTAAAACATGGAAACCTTTCATGACCTTAAAATTATCTATAATATAATCTGTCTCCTTCAGTAGCGGACACTGGTCAGAGCAAAAACATTCCTCTGTGGTTTCATGGGATGTCATCGAATAGAATTATAACAGAATTATTTCTGATTGTTCTTGCGTAAATATGGTAACAAAGCTCTAATGTTTTTTTATAAAATAGGGGGGCAAACGAGAAATCGTAGCCTTTTTACGACTACTGACGCCCACGAACATCCACACAATTACTATGTTGATGCGTTGCCTTCCTTTCCGCCCCCTTAATGGGCCACAGTCTACTCACAAACCGCACGAAACGCGACACTGAAGATATTACTTTACGGAGGTAGTATGTAAGCGAAAGGTACTTCCTCGGTAGTGCCGGCCTAATTCCGCTGCATTACAACATGTCACCACCTCCTGCTAAAGTTTTAAGTTATAATAAATTTTATATATTGAGTCGCGCCATCTGATTTCAAAGCGCAGTAACCGACGTGTTAGTTCCCAAAGTAACAGATGATCGTAGGTGGCGCTGGCGTGCACCTAGTTGCCGCCCAAAATCAATAACTGGACGGCGTGCGCTGTCCCGCCGATTTCCACTTAGTTCCGTTTAAGGCACTCATTTACTCATATTCCTACCCGTTCACGCGCAACCAGTGCTCCGCAAGCGAATTTCCAGCTTTTCCGGAATTATCTCCATTATATTAATCTGTAAGTGAAATTCATATATATAAAATACATCTATATCAGGCGAATAATATACAGTGTGTTAGAGGATTCGGGTAAAGTATAAACTTCCCATTTCGCATTTAAGTTTTAATGGGTATATGGGGCAGGAGAAATTGTTACGTCCACAATAGGACGATATTCGGGTTAATCTGTACTGATCTGATTTCTCTGTTAATATTCCTGTGAAAAAAATCCCACAAAATATCAAACAAGGGATAACATCCATTAGGATTTATCCCGAAGTTTGTGTAGAATAAACAGAAAAAAGAATTTAAGAAAAATACAAGTCACCTTTAATATTATTACAAAATAATTCAAAAATGTTATTGGCGTCGGATTATTCCGGTTAAAAATAATAATTAAAACTAAATTACCGGCTGTACACGCCAAGCAATTTTTCGCCTAAAACATTTAACAAAGAATTATGAACAAAGTTGCCTAAGACATCAGTGCATACGGGGTCTATAAAGGATAGATAAGCAAGTATGCTTCTTATACAAATACTATCTGACCCCGCAAACGTTGTTTTATCCGCTTGGGCTGGGTGAACAAGCCTCATAACTTAGGGATATGAAAAATAGATTGTAGCCGAATATGAGACCTACTGTGTGTGCATATACAATTTGGTAAACATCGGTAAAGCGGTTTCAGAGGAGTAAGGCAACTAACATTGTGACACGAATTGTTACGAGGGCTGATAATTGCTAATTTAATAGCTGAGATGATAATGATATAAATATATTAATGTATTGACGACCGGATGGTACAGTGGTATCATAGTTTGGAGCAACCGTATATGTTCCGCATAGGTTGCAGGTTCGAATCCTGCCCAGATAAAGTGTTATATATATATATATATATATATATATATATATATATCATCGTTATCATCATTATCAGCTCTCATCGGTCCACTGCTGGACATAGGCCTCTCTCAATGAATGCCAAGACGGCCATCCCAGACCGGCTACTGCACGGAGATCATCTTCCCGCCTGGTGAACGTTCGACCTACACTTCGCTTTCCGGAACGCGGCCTCCACCCCAGAACCTTACTGGCCCACCTGCCATTAGTTCCGAGTGTGTGACCAGCCAATTGCCACTTCACTTCACTACATATATATCTAAAAAGATTAAATATATAAAATCACTTAAATTTAAAAAATGAATATATTAAATTTAAAAAAAAATTTCGTTGTCTAGTCCTTGTAACACAAGTTCTTACGGTACTTGGCACAGGGCCAGGCTGACGTGGTATGAAAATCCCATACATATTTCTATATCCATTCGATATAGGTACAAACTGGAAACATACATTAGATATAAAACTAATAAACTATAAAACAATATTCATAAACTAAATTACTATTAGATTATAATATAAATGTATCATCAAGTGTCATCTAAAGCATTGGCGAATTGCGTTCCTTTAAAAAAGTTCATTGCCTTATAAACGATTAAAAGAAATAGCTAGGCGAGTAGGCTCTTTTGAAATGTGTTTAATATCAGTGAGCTTTGAATGCCCGGGGGTATACTTACACAAGCCACGTAAGGGTTTTACGACAATCCCGGCACGCGAACTTTACATGCAAAATCTGTACCATTTTTGGAGTCTTGATTTTGTTACATTATTTAACAAAGCTCACACATTGAATTTATTTAACATTCATTAATTTGAATATTATACTGTTTTACTTAGATTTACTATGCAAAGTTTTATAATTACAGACGAAATTAAAAAAAAATTAGACAGCTCAATTTTAAAAAGATTATGTAAAGCACATCCATGATCCTCGATTGTCTACTCCTCGACATTAGCGGAGAGGATAAATTTTAAGAGTCGTTCTCTCATCAGAAGGAGGGTAATATTTTTCGACAGTTTGTATATATGTTCCGTACTATGGTCGATTTACGGATTTTCACGTATCAGATGTCGTTAGATATGTCTTGACAACGCGAGTGATAAGAGGCACCTTAGAAAATGAACAAAATAGCAGTTTTTGAGCGCAAATTCGTGAAGTTCATTTTCTTATAGGTAAGGACCTGGCACATTAATCGATTCCAAAAATGTATACAAGTTATAGTCTTAATTTAACAGAAACTAAAAAGGTAACTAAAGAGATAAAATAAAAAGGTTACCAAAGAATCCGACTGCTAAATGAAAATAAATAAAACAAGGCTTCTACAGTCGGGCCACATTTAAAGTCTTGGCAAAGTCTCATTGATAAATAAATAGTAGGATCCGACTGTCGACGCATTGTTTTTTCTTCTCTGTTAGCAGTCTTGAGTTTTATTCTTTAAATTTATTTTTCGAAGCATAAACACTAAAGTGGTGCAAACGGTGATGCGGTGTCGGCTAATATCGATTAGACAAAGAGGCTTCTCCAATAGCAGCTTAGGTAATTATAGATACTTACAACTGTGCAAATAAAGTTTACAGATGACTCGTACCAAGCGTGCCTCACGGTGTTCCTTATAATGTAGAGATCTAAAACTGAGAACAACGAAACATTATTTATATCCATAATATTACTATGCACGTGCCTTGATGAAGTGGACCGGGTTCCCATCCCGACCCGACACGGAACACAGGGGCACCATTGAAGGCGCTGCAGATAGCGCCTCCTTCGTACTCTCGTTCATCGTCGGCGGGGGGAGGCCGCGTCGGCAGCCTCCTCTCTCACCGGCCCGTCAGCTTCCTTCCGGGACATGACGATCTCGCAGAAGGGAGCCATCGCCTGGTAGGACTTTGACAAGTTCCCTCCGTCAACTGATGTCAGATCGTGACGCAGCGCCGCCCATCTCGGGCACACTTCGAGGGTGTGCCGGGCCGAGTCCACCACCGCGTCACAATCGTGACAACAAGTTGTCGGCTCCCTGTGGGCTGTCCTACACAGATACTCACCGAACTACATTGCCCGGTGAGCACCTGCGTCAGACGGAAGGTGAGGGGTCTGCGCCTACGGCGCGTCTACCGCTCTAGGACCGGGCGCAAGGCAGCCGTTATTTCCCTACCGTAAGGCTGCTGCCGCGCCAGGTCCTCCCCCACTTCTGGATAACGCCGCTTGCCCTAACCGGCGGACCCGCAGGATCCCGTCGTGCGTGGGGTTCAGGCCGAGAGCCCTCCTATCCAGGCACATCAGGATAACAGGGGATCGCCGGCTAGGGCTGTAGCTGCAGCCTGAGATACCGTACGGTACCCCCGGATCGACCTCACTGCGACGACCCTCTGCGCAGAGCGCAGATGGGCTTCATTTCTCGCAGTGAGACGATCCGATGGGCCTGAGTACCTTGGCTAATCGTGAGTGTTCTAGCATATCTAATGGACTTACGAGTTGTCGATGTGCTAGCACACCCCTGCCTACCTCTTCGGGGATAACAGGCGTCAAGATACTTCCTTTTTTATACCTATATTGTTACAGTATAGGGGGCCAAACGGGTAAACGGAGTCTATTAACGACTACCGAAGCCAATGGACATCCGCATTATTGTTGTCATGTAGGTACGCACCTACGCCCTACTTTCCTCGTTCTCTCCAATGGGCCACCAGCTACTCAGAAATCCTACGAAACGCGACATTACAACTGTCACTTAATGGCAGTGTTAGTGTCCGAGGAGTATCTCCCCGGTTCTGCCGGTGCATTTCTGCTGCAGTAGAGCATGCCACTATGACACTACCTATTAATGGGCTTAGCATATTGTCCCGAAAACTTACAATAGGGTTAAAGCAGTTTACTAATTCTGATCGATTGAAAGGAGTACATAAAGGGTTCTCGAGTGCTCGAGTGAGCCACTAAGATTACTTAGTTAATGAGTTTAGAGCCAAGGTGCATTTAATGAATAATGGGGAAAAGGTCATGACTTCAATAAGCTAACGGTGATAAAGCTATTGCTTTAGTTCTAGTCTAGTTATAATTGGTTTCCATACAGTAAAACTTCTACGGATTTATTTGATTACTTAACTAGACCGACTTTTCAGAAGCTTGCCATAGTCACTGAGATGCAGATGTCCTGTTGTGCCAAGTTATTAAAAGTACCTAAAGAATTATAATTGTTTAGTTGTTCCGATTAACGCAAACGGTACTATTTGCTTTTTTTATTTATATTTTTTTATTAATATAAAGACGACCGCGAAGTTGTCACTTCATGACGGTATTATGTGAGCGAGGGCTGGTCGTGCCGGCTCAGTTCAGCTGTAATGCAGCATGGCACTACTTCCTACTAAGAGTTGAGTCGTGGTTGGATAGCCCATTTACAGATGAATGGTTCAAGCAAATACCACCAGTCACTTAAATATATGGGAGCTGTGTGTGTGGTTTAGTAATTAATTGGATATGGAATGTTAAGAAGAGGTAGTGCCATGCTGCATTGTAGGAGGTAGTGCCATGCATAGTATATGTAGCGTACTTGGCCGGCACGACCGGGGAGTTACCACTCACTCACATGATACCGCCGTAAAGAGACATATACAGTGTCGCGTTTCGTGCGGTTTGTGAGTAGCCGGTGGCCCATTGGGGGGTGGTAAAGGACTGCAACGCATCGGCATAGTATTATTTGGATGTTCATGGCAACGGTAGTCGTAAAAAGGCTCCGATTGGTCATTTGTCGCCCTCATCTATATAAAAAAATGTTGTGGGGGTTTTTAGTAAAATACTTGTAACGTATTGTTATTATTGGTTGTCCTAATAACATTAAAGATGGTTCGTACTACGAATGTCGTAGCGAGTACTGCCAATGACGCTGGATTGCATCCCCGCTCAGTGGCTGAGGCCCGTAGTAAATTCATCAGCTGGGGCTAACTCTGTCCTAATGTTAAGAAGCGAAACCGCGGGGATCGTGAAATATGCCCGGCTTACCACTCCATTGTTACGCCACGGTCCCCGCCCTAATAGCTTAAGGGTGCCATTCAGTACTTTGGGTAAAATCACTTGAGCCATGGATTAATATAATGTATTATATTCCACTTGTCGCTCGGTCGCTTTTGTGCAAGTTAGGAACAGCGACCGAGAGGGTCCAATTGATAAAATGACTATTATTTTTTCCGTAGATTTTTACTATCATCAATACTTGGCTGCTACAGTGATTTTAAAGTGATTAAAAAAGCTATCTGCCCATACAGGCCCGTGAATATAAAAGGCCTTTGAATAAAGATTATGCGATGATTATGTTGAGGAAAAAAGTTAAATATGCTCTTTGCTGTTATAATATCGTTCTGTAACGTGCTGTACTCATTAGTAGTTATAATGTTATGTGCAATGCAAAAATGCAATAACTTTATCTGATTTAAAATACAGTTTTCATACGTGAAATGTATCGCAAATCACTGCAATGTATTCATGATTAGTGTTAGATTTAATATGTTCCAGATGTCGTTGTAAAGTTTGAACTCATGTAACTATTTGATAGGGAAGAATTTGTGCATTTTTTACATTCCTTCCACCGAAACCACATGAAACGCGACAGCATAGCTGTTATTTTTAGGCGGTGTCATGTAATCGAGAGGGACGTCATCAGCCGTGCCAACCGGATTGATCTTCAATGTAGTAGTGGCACCCTATAATAACGAATTACGTACGCTATAGTGTATACGACTATTTGGTGGTATTCATAATCATAAAGTATTTAGAGGCAATTTCCAAACTATAGCACTTCCATTTAAAGAGAGACAGAATAATAAATATACCAAGTATGAAGGCCTTTTCTATTTATGCTATGCAAAAAGAAATAAAGCTATTATTTAATATCCAGCGTTGTTCGGAACAAATCATTTTTAACACAATTTATTGTCACCGAATTGGCTGGATTCCAAGCGACGAACAACGCTGTGTCGTTGGAAATTCATTCTTCTATATGGGTAGTATGAAATTCTTTGAAAAAACCACAGGAAATCTTCGGATTTGTGTAAAAGAACGCACTAAATATCATGTCAAAGTACTTTTACTATACATTTTTTTACAAGTACATTATTTTCTATTATATATAATTATATCTTTTATTTTCTAATTTTGGCAGCATACGATTGATTTTTTTATAGTATAGGGCGACAAACGAGTAATCATAGCCTTTCTACGACTACCGATTCCCATGAACATTAGCATAACTACATCGCCGATGCCTGCTTTTCACCTTCCCCCCAATGGGCTACCGGCTACTCACGAACCGCACGAAACGCGATAGTGTAGATTACGGCGGTTTCGAGAGGTACCTCCCCGGTCGTGCCGGCCCGTTACTGCTGCACTGATGCAAATGATTACCTTGTTTGTTGCTGTTTAAAAAAAAAGTAAGGAAGAGAGATAGATTGGCGCCAATTGATGTTTTCTATTCTGTAATATGATAATGGAATGAAAATAATACTTTACTTATTACTTTACTTTGGATTACTTTATTAAATAGCATAGGTTTCATTATAAATGATAAGCTGATTAAATTGTGTGTAAACTGTTACTTCGATATTATCATTCTACAATATATTAGCTTATTAAAGTTTGCGTTAGTTTCCTTCTAACAAATATGTTATTCAATATAACAAATTTATAAATGTACGGTACGGTAGTGTCTACGGGCTGTACAATCATTACAAAGTCTAGTCTATGCTATTGCTAAATATTATATTTCTTTTCTACGAACAAAATTAGAAACTTTACTTATATTTATATTATTAGTAAGCAAATGGTACGTACTAAAATTGTGATAGGAAATTTTCAGTTCTAACAATATGCACAATATAAACATTTGTTTCTTGAATTTGACGTTTAAAAGTATATCACAATTGAAACTCTAAAGTAGAAATGAATATTGAACAGTTCATCCACATGATATTTGACGAATAAGTGCAATAAGACGGGATAAAATGATTGCGTAAGATGGCGCACACCAATGAAGCTTTGTTGTGTCTCTAGTTACTAGTCACTTTATCCTGAATTGTTTGTTAGTTTACAGTAATAATGTAAATATCGTTTATATTTATTTGATATCAAACGAGAAGTAAACCTAGAACGCCTACGTGCTAGTATTTACGTTCACGATATTATTATGAATACTTGTTTTCACTTTACATGAGCTAGTTCATAAATATTTGCCACATATATTACTATTACGTACCGTTACGAATCATAGGTGTTTTGTAAATTTATATCACATGGAATAGACCATGTGTGCGCACACACAGCACAGACACGTGGCCATATAGTATATCTATGAGTATATTTTCGATAAAAAATACACGTCTCAATTTCAAAGCACTTGACATTTATATATTTTTGGTGTTTATTGAGGTAATTTTATTATGTAGTAATAATACTTAAATTAGACGAAAAATACTAAAAAAAAATATTTCTTTTGCAAAGTACGGCTTGGCGTAAGTGGCACAAGAGTAGGCTTAATAAGACTCCAGATTATTCTTATCATCTATATTTGTGTACTCGTACAAATAGATATATGTAAAATATTTAAAGAGGCAAAAACTGCATATGTTATGTTCAATGTAAAATTTAGGGTAAGTATCAACTCGAGAATGGAAGTCAATAGGCCTGAAATGAGTAGCATCCCGCGTCTAGAGTTACGGCGTCTTGGCGTGGCTTAGCGGTGACTTGGCAGTCTGCCAGAACTTCATAGAAACTATCATCGAATCAGGTTTCACGTAAAATAGTTATTTTCTCATAGCAAAGTTTCAAGTTTTGTGATTGTTATTTGAAACTTTCTGTTGAGTAGGTATTTGAAATTACCAAAGTTTTATATATGAATTTGTTGACTTTTTATTAGTTACCCTTAGATTTGTACGTATGTTAGGGTTGTTGAAACCCCGGATAAAAAAAGTAAATTTCAATAAATTTCTAACACCACTTTAGGTTTAAGATAATGATTTTATAAGCCACAATATTTCGGTTAGTTATTAGAACTGTAAGTTTTTTTACAGGTTAATTGATGGTAGTACCTTCGAAACGAATCTACTCACGGAAAATCACATAGAGAAAGAATAACTTGAACAAAAAAGAATAACTTGAAAAAATCTATGCACTTTAAATGACGAAAGTGAATTTGAAAAGCAGCAACTGTTATAACAAGTATATTTTTACCTCACTCGCGTATGCACTCGTGAATACAAAAGTTGTTTTTGTGTGATTACAAAATTTCAATTCCAATAATGGAGTAGAATTAATTTTAAAAAGCCAGCGTCGTATGATGTGGCGTGGAATGAAAAAGCAAACTCATTTACTTTTATTGTGCGGCAGACTCTGGTTCCTTAACATAGAACAAAGTTTCGCGTTATTTTTAATAGGTATGTTTTACGCCTATGAAATTGTGAAAAAGTAAAAAGAAGATATATTTTAGTTTGTACTCGATTCTCCCGGGTTCGATCCCAATGTCGGCTCATACAAACAGTGCTATTAGGATTTTTAAAATTCTAATAACTTAGTTGAAGTTGGCGATATTTACACACTCGTGCTTCGGAAAGCACCTTAAGCCGTCGATCCTGCGCCTGATTTATCTCCAATCGTGTCGGATATGCGTACTGTCGGAATAGGAGAATGAGGGAATAGGGAGCGCACTTGTATCTGCGCAAACACTTGTGAACTATAACGTCGCCCGCGCTGATGGTTCTTCTCAATAGAGATGGCTGCTGTAGCCGATATTTGGCTAGGACGACATTATTATTACTTTTTGTTTTTTAGTATTTTGCTAAGTTGGAATTTAACTTTTTTATTCTTCACAATAAAAAGACTTTATAGCGATAACATTGATCATATAGATAGGTAGCCTCACTAGTTAGATAATAATAGTGACAACAATGTAGTGTTAGTATGGTGACATAATGGTTTCTGAAATTCGTCGACGGTCTGATCCATAATTTATTACTGGCTTGCGGTTTAATTAATCGGCACACCGGTATGTCAATGTATGTAGTGCGTACGTATTTGGCAAGCAATATAACTAGGGTTCGTTAAAGTATAGTCTGTTTTCTAATGTTGCAAGTATACGATTCATTTCCTTTGTTGTTTGTTGCTGTTTAAAAAAAAAGTGAGTAAGATTGGCGCCAATTTATGATTTGTATTTTGTAATAGATAACGATAATGTAATGGAAATGTTATTATGTTCTTTTTATTTATTAGCAGAAGTAAAATTTTAAATCATATGCTAACTTAATTGAGTGTGAAAAGTTACTTCAAAATTATAATATGATATTGATTCCATAAGAGTATAAATGTTTCTGTAAGAGGTAGTGCCAATAGCCATGGAGCCTTTCTCCCACGATATCCCCGTAAAGTGAGTGATAGCTATACGTCGCGTTTTATGATTCTCCGGTGGCTCATGGAAGGTGAAGGAGGGTAGCGCATCTGCATTACCTCTGTGCGGATGTTCACGGACATCTGTAGTGATTAAAGGCACCGAGATCTAGCCACCCCCACCCCTTTTTATATTTAAAATATCATTACTTAATTTAGACACATATTATTATGTGTTTACTCGTTTTATTCGAGCAGAAGGGGAGCTCCATCGTGTTTAAATATCAATACGTGTTATAATACATTGTCTTCAAAAGCTCTTCGTGCGTATGCGATCGATTTACTCAAAATCTACGTATTTTTATGTCGTTATCACTTTTCACATATGAATAGAGCGATTCCCGGGGACGATATCAGTGCATAATTTGATTGTTCCCGGGCGAAGTCAGGGTGAATCGCTAGTAATATTTATATATTTAATTTGAACATGAACGTTTCGATTTGAGTTTCTTGCTTAATATGATTTAAATAAAAAATCTAGCAAGACTATAAATTTAATCATGTCGCGCAGTCATGTGTATTTCTCTAAATTATATTTTTCAACAATTTTTTATTAATATCGTTAAATTGTTTGTCATTTTATATTAATTTTTACTTTATAAATGAATCAATCGTCACAACAGATGTGTTAATTGTGTTTCACGCACCGTTGACGTTAACAAAACAACATGTTGTCGACAGGAAATTGCACCCTCCCCCCAGCTCGTAGCACCAGCCCTGTCGTTGCAACCATACTCCTTTTACAGTAAATATATCGAGGTAAGATTATACTTTTATTGCAGTAAAACGTCATTGTGTACTTGATTTACGAGAGCGTTACGAAAACGAGGCCAGCGGAAGAGGGAGATATAAGTTAGGGAAGATAGAAAGGGCGAGTGAGTTAGGCTTACTACATTACTGTAGGAGCAAGAAAGAGAGGTGTGTGGATTGTCAAGTTTCACATGTACTTTAAACATTAATAAGAGCTAGTACCTGGCTATATGCCAGCTGAATTGAGCTGGCACAACTGGGAAGGTAACTCGCGCACATAACCTTACGGCCGTCTACAACATTATATCTATCCACGTGTTTGGTGAGATATGAATTTGACATATTTCGTATCTGACTAGTGTCAAAATCCTCCAGTAGCCAAACGCATCGGTGGAAACCGACCGAAATGCCATTGCATCTCGTACGGCTTGTGAGTAGCCGGTGTCCCTCGAGGAGGATGGAGGGGAGGAGGTCAACGCATGTCCATTACCTGTATGGACGTAAATGGGCATCGGTAGTCACTGAATGTGTTCTGATTGCTCGTTTGTGCTATAAAAATATATGTAGAATAATTCCTATTCCTGTGAGGGCCTGAGACGAGTTGTAAATTCTAGTTTTTATCTGTTCAGGTTACTGATAAATCTGTATACTAGGAACGGTCAAAATAGATCGGTCGGGGTGTCCTGGCATCTGTGGCCCACAGGCCGCGACCACTTCAACCCTGTCTTTCTCAAGCTTCCGAAACTCATTCACCTCCAATGTCAATTACCTGAAAAGAAGGTAAGTTTTTATACATATTTTTAATTTTGTCGTTTAACTTATTTTTAATTATACAAAAATTCTACTATAAACAGATAATTTTTTTAAATTCTTAATGTTTAGCATGGTTTTTTTTCAAATCTTTTCTTTGTTGCCTTGTTTTCATGACCTGTTTTATAAATTAATAATAATCATTAAGTTTATAAAAAAATACCCAAAAGCACCTTCATCACCGTCATAGAATTAGACGCTTGAAGCAATATTACTGGAAAAAAATCTCATTTTCAATTTGGAATTCGAAATTAGAATTTTAAAATTAAGCATAAATCTGCTTTATATTTTTTTTATCAAGATGCTGAGATAAATGCAAATACAGTTTATAGTGAGCTATGTGGCTGTAGGTTAATAACAAACCCATAATATAAAGTAACAAATAAATATAAAAAATACTAATACTTAATCATACGTGTGCGTACACAGCATAATTGTACAGCTTCGCCCACACATCCGCACTTGCCATCCGAAAATTAAAAGCGTTTTGAATTTTGCCCTCGCACAACTGCCAACGCAATTAATTATCTGTTACTTTACTACGAGTTTGTGGGCCATTTTATAATTATTAAATGGTCTGGTCTTGGCTCCGACGCGATAGTGAAATTCAAATTGTCTTAAATTTAATGTTCCACCCAACGTTATCCCTATATCTTATAATTAATTTGGAATTGAAATTACGGGGTTATTCATTGAGGGACGTCTGGAAAACTCGATATAATGGGGGATAGTTATGTCTACATGAATCTAAGTACCATGTGGCGTAAATCTTTTTACATTTAATCGCGTGGTCAGTGAAGTTATTTTACGAATCCGATGTTTCAGTTACTAGTCGTGTATTAGTCCTGGTTGTGGGAGGAATGAGGTGTCACGCGGCCCGATGTTACAATTTTGTTTTAATGAGTTACTTTCGATTAAGCTTAATATATGAGAACGGACATCTTGTAGATATTTCCCTATTAATTATATAAGATATCATCCATCTCCCCTCGTCCTCCGCTGTTCACATACCGTGTAGCGCTCATCGGCTCTCGCTCCGGACTTGAATCGACGTTGTTATTTGGAACCCAACAAGTAGCAACGGACATACATCAGTGCATGATGCTTATCCTCGTCTCTGTTGTAATTCCACGCTTGTTAATTTGGCATAAGTAAATGGCAGTGGCGTAGTCTGCGTTATTTAGACGAGGGCGGCGGGGCCATTTTCTTTCCGAAACTTTACGCTAGCGGTCTTTGCAGTCTTTTTTTTTGCAAGGTCACGAGTGAGGACCGCTTAGCCACGCCTAGCTGCGCCACTGCAAGGAATATGGCGCTTCCATAAATACTACGGAATCACTTGAAAAATTTATCCGAGCCTGTTGTCTGTTGACATAGGGTCCTGTCAATGTCAATCCCTCAGTTCCTTTTTGCTTCAGTTTTGAAAGGCATGAATCCATTTTATGTGTCATGGAATCCGTTATTACCTCTGATATTTTTACTCTTAAATAAAAGTGTTAACTAATGAAAGAGTTGATAATTAATTTCCTTATGTTCACTTAGAATATAGAGACATTGGCTTAACAGTTTGAAGTGAAACTTCTTTACAGTATTGTTTGAATCATACATCAAAATTCGTCCCGACGAAGTGACTGATATATAGCCACATCATTCCATCTTAAGTTCTGAAGTTTCATTTCTACCGTGTGTGAATTACACGGTCTCTTTTTTCTCATTGGATACATCCGAGAGTATTGGGTGGCTACATAGTGTGTGTCGGTTCTGTCCTTTTCGCTTCCCCGTACCCTGGCGCGGCTGTGGCGCGTAGCTCAGCTGAGGCGTTGCGCAGATTCAGCTCGGGGGACCTGCAGTCCGAGTGCGATGAGGGAGAAGTGGACCCCTACACCGGCCTCCCGGCGACCACAAGTCAGCCGAAGCCGCAGAACCCGAGGCCTGTCTCTCAGGGTATGTACCTGTTCATTTAAATATTTTAATTGTTGTATAGACATTTCACAAACGTTTCCCTCAGAAGCTTATGAACCCATTCAACACCTGACTATGCAATCTGTATTAGCGCTGGATGATAAACTTAATGGAACGATTATTAGAATTGTAGTGGCGAAAATAGGATGTATGAAATTAGGAGGGGCTCGGCCGTTTTCATGTTAATTTAAAGTCTTTAAATATGAACGCCATAACAGCTAAGTTTAAGGATGAATATTCGGTTTTGTCGAAGACTAAGATATACATGTATGTGAATAAGTTTTAAATGAACATTACAGTACATTCAATACTAAATATATATGAGTATATCCGTAGTGCAAGTGTTAATTGTTTTCAACTTGTATTTTATTCACGTCTCCTTATAATTTTAAATTAAGTTGCGTGTACAGTGTCCAAACAACGGAATATAATTAATGCAATGCATATTCATGTGGACGTATGGAGATTGGATCTATTGAAATGTCGTGTCTGTTATTTCACACGTAAACAACAGAAAAAAACTTGCTAGTTAAATAAGGCGAAAAGGAAGGGAAGCTGAAGAAGATGATACTTAAGATTAACATTGTCATTCAGTTTTTATTAGTATTGTAGTTATTCAACATTTTTAAAGTCAGTAATAATATAATATATCTATACGAATAATCTGGCTGGCCCAAGACGAAACGAAGGTAACTAATATGACTACGCTCTATACTCTAAGACAGATCTCTGCCTATGTCTAATAGAGTGTGTGACGAAACAAAAAACGTGTAATAACACGAACCGAAGGCAACTAAGATAAGAAAAGTCTAACAAGTGTAAGAGACGATGAAAACATCCAAGCTCACATCTATAGGTAGCTCCCATCTGTCAGATTTTACGTTCCATGTTTAGTATTGTAACTTGCTGTATAGCCACTGGTGGAAGCGTCGGCAGCGGTGCGCCGCCGGCTCCCAGCTCGGGCAGCGCCGGCGGCGGAGACCTGTCGCTGAACCTGCGGGGCGGATCTCGCGGCACATCAGCGCCCTCATCGCCTGCCAAGTCTCGTGAGTCGCTGCTGCAACGCGTGCAGTCGCTCACCGGAGCTGCGAGGGACCAGGGAGCTAATTTGCTCGGTAGATAAGCGTATTGCCTATTAAGCATAAGTTCTTTTACATTTATGCCACTATATGTCAATCTTATGTCACGCCACCAATCAGCGCGAATCTTATGTCTATCCTCTAACTGTAACTCATCTACCCACAAAACCAAACAGGCTTTGTGGGTACATGAGTTCTATCGATAGTTCTCATTGTATATTTAGCTTTGTATTTGGAGGGATCTGGCCTCAGCTATCGTCGGGACTGCTATGTACTCCACTGGGGTAGCGTTCCCGAAAACCACCGACGACGATGCTATTTTGCCTCCTGAACTCGAGAAGTCTGTAGGATATATGCGTGTTTGTAAGTGACACCACTTATGTAGTGTGTTATTAAATATACAATATATGTGTCTCAAGTTAGCATAGTATAAACGACGATTAGCTGGTAACGCCGCGCTTTTGAATGAAGTCACGCACCGTTTATTGTACTATTACATTCATAACATAAAATCTAGTACCGTCCTGCTTTGCCTTATATAATCGTACTCATGAATGACCTTACGATGTGTCTTACAGTGATAATGAGAACTCATGTTCAGTCTTCGCATTAGCACATAAGCTTTCGCGTCATATGGACAAAGTTACCTATGCTTTTTATAAATATAGTGTGAGTGACGGTATGTAATTTTCACAGGAAGCGTAACATCGGTAGCGTCCGTCGGCCGTGGCTACAACCGTGACCGCTGCGTTACGTTGCTCGTAGTCGACGACCAGAACACCGACTGGTCCAAGTACTTCCGCGGCCGCCGCCTGCCCGGGGAGTGGGACATCCGCGTTGAACAAGCCGAGTTTAGGGTGAGGAAGTGTTGACATTATTTACTCAAAAACTAAGAGGTTTGCCCAAAAAATAATCTAAGCCAAAATTTGTAGGAATAAATTGAAAACTCAGGATTGCGTTATGCAACATACGAAACTGAATAGTTCACTGTGATATATATCGACAAAGATAGAAGATACACAATTACTGAACTGTCAGTCTAAAGTATCCGTGATTGTACATTTTCATTTTTCTTGCAAAGCCAGCCTCACGCGCATGATTTTAAGTTGTTTTTACACGTCCTTTATAGAGACAGTTTTGAGACAAACTGTGTCTATAAAGGACACGACATAAGTGAAAGTGTATAACATGAGTATAACGGGACCACAGAATATCAGGACTGAGTGGTTTTCTGTTTAAGGATTAAGTTTATTAAACTGTTGTGCATTTTCAGTGTATGTGAGATTGCTCTAAACTTATATGTATATATAATTATACTCATATTTGCTCGTATGTTTGTTAATATTGTCCTGTTTTTTACTTCCAAATTAGTGCTATGTGATCTGTGGTAAATTAAGTAAATGCTTTAAATGTATAGCAGTGTAGTGATTTGTAATTAAATAAACGATTATTCTATTCTATTCTAAAATAAAAATTTCGTGCTATGGCATTGTAAGATCTTGGCTGTACTGGAAATGGAATAAGGATAAATGATTAAAATATATTCTATTAATTGGTGTATGTACTGCTTCCAAATAAAGGAAGATTTGCCACGCTGTCTATTTACGATTAGCACATTCTTTTATATTATAAGGGGCAATTGAGAGGCTATGGACTTCATATACGACTGATGTCTGTTGACATTCGCATAATAATTACGTCAATCCGTCACCCTCCTTCCCCCCTCACCCCAATAGACCACCGGAAATTCACAAACCGCTTCAAACGCGCCGTTAAAGGTTTGTTGCGGTATCATGCGAACGAGGGGTACCTGCCCCGTCGTGCCGGCTCAATTCAGTGCCAATGCTGCCACATCACTGCCTCGAACTAATAATATTTTTTTTAATAACAGTCGCTACGGCGTTATAATTAAGTTTAATTCATCATTGATCGTTGGCGTTATCGTATTGTCCATCAAATGCACTTCGTGTGGCCTATCGGTAATTACGTTGGACGTCCGATTTCATAACGTAATTACGGACATAAACGCGACTTAAAATTACATTGTCGTTTACCGGAGCTAATAGAATGCTCAGTGGAACTGTAGATGGCCGAGGACAGCGCTGGTTCGATGTAATGTAAATGCTACTTAGATCGTGCCAATTTTGTAGTGAGTCCAGTCATTGCGTAGTTCCGTGTTTTCATAGATTTTATATATTACTAGCTGCGTCCTGCAGTTTAATCCACGTAAAGTTTCGATTGCGTAAACATATCTTATGCTTTACGACCGATTCTTAGCTACTTTATATTCTAGTATTAGGAAGTGCCATGCTGCATAGCAGCGGAATTGGGCCGGCACGACTGGGGAGGTACCGCTCGCTTATATGATACCGGCGTAACAGATAAATAAACCGTGGAGTGACCAAGTTGATTGACAAACAAAAGATGATGAAGGACCGGGAACAACAAAACTGCCATACTTTGATCAGATTGTACCGGCGTGTTTGTATGGAGAGGATTATGAATGTGGAAGAAGCGTGAGGTGTATGTATGATCTCTCTGCATACTCTTTGGAACTGGAACATCTTCAGATGCTTTGTTGTTAGAGATGATGATGATTGACGAAAGAAACTGGCCGTTTACTATGAACCTTGAGTAACAGAGTAGGAAAAGTCAGTGCAATGCTGCACAAGAGGTGGATAGTGCATAGTGCATGTCATCCTCCTATGCAACGGAATTGGGCCGGCACGATCGGGGAAGTACCTCTCGCTCACATAATACCGCCGCAAAGTGTCATCTACAGTGTCGCGTTTTGTGTGGTTTTGAGTAGCCGGTGGCCCATTGGGGGGGGGGGGAGATGGGCAACGCATCGGTATAGTAATTATGTGGATGTTCGTGGGTGTCGGTAGTCGTCAAAAGGCTCCGATTGCTAGTCCGCCCCCCCTATTCTATAAAAAGCCGTGATCCCGTCTAATTAACAGCGGTGTTTGTTCTATCGCAGTTAAGTGCAGGCTAATTGTCGTAAGTGCTGGGTTAGCAAACTCTAACTCGTAAATTGTTTTCCGTTGTACAGGAACTCACGGTGACGGCCAACGCGGAGGGAGCCAATGTATCTATGGCGGTGTATCGCGGCGGAACTAAAGTTACTCGATGTTACAAGTGAGTTCTCTGTGTTTGTGAGTATTGTGTGGCTTTATAAAATTGTCCATGTGTATTCTAGTTTATTGTGTTGCTTTACAATATTGTCTAAATATTATATGTATGTGTACTCAACCAATAAAATGTTACATCATAAACTTTTGCAATACTAAACTTAAAATCTATATCGAGAAGGCGGAATTGGTAAAACAGCATAAACGCGCCGAATTCATTTTATTAATAATTAATACTGTTTTATTTGATATACCCCTGACTCTTGGTAAGCACGTCCACCCACAGAGGTGAGATACCGGGTCCGAATCCCGGGTGAAACCAAACATTCCGGTCGCCTTTGAATCCTCCTCTCGCGCACAAAAGAAGGTGTGCCTAAGGATACAGCATGTTTAATCGGGAAAAATCTACTTTGGACACCGGTTGATTCAGGGCTACGGTCAGATTGTATCTGACACGCAAGGAATAAACATCCGTTTTATTCCCGCTAAACAACCGCTCGGTGATGGAAGAACAGGGAGCTGGATGGTACTCTTCATCACTGACAGCTGGATACCTATAGAAACGGCTACGTTCATCAGTGACATGCGCTTTCCGATTGCTTAGGGAACATCCCGCTCTCTATTCTCCTGGCTTATCAAAAAATGTTTGCTAGGCCTGACTTCGTGCTGGTGAGACAAAACGTCCGCGACGCCGGTGCCGATCACCGTGCCCTCCTGTTGGGCCTCAAGTTTGGCGGTGTGCCTTCCATAAACAGTCTCAATTCCATCTACCACTTCCAAGTGAGTAGATATATATAAAATGTCTAGTTATCTTTATAGTATAGGGAGCAAACGAGGGAGCACTAGAAGCCTTTTGACAACTACGCGCGGGCACTACACTGGGCCACCGGCTAGTCACGAACCGCACGAAACTCGACAGCGTAGTTGTTACTTTACGGTGGTGTCATGTCATGCCCGGTCGTGTCGGCCAGTTGCAATGCAGCACGGCACTGTCTCTTAATAAATGTCTACAATAATATTATAAAATAGGTGTGGAGCTTGGTCAAACTAGGCCCACATATGATTATATGGTATAAGCCTGCAGTTTGTATCTTTAAATACTAAATGTCTCTCAATTGTACACTCAAATTGTATCTACCTATCGAGTAGGTCAGCAACTCAGAAGGTACATTTTGTATCACGAAGTTTTAACGCTTTATTGGTACACCGTGGGTGGGACTCGGGAACTCCGAACTCCTTCCTCCTAACCTTACTTCACTAAAACATCAGATGCCCACAGACGCCTTGGTGTGATGAGCTAACTCGCATCTGTGGGCAGCAGGGTCACATCGGCGACAGGTTGGGCTCTTATTTATGGGATCTAACCAAGTACCAACAGTCACAAGGCAACTTCCACTAACGTTGGAACCGTGAAATGGAACGGGTGTCCAACCGGTCCTTGATACGAGTTATGAATATATCAGTACATTAGGTACATTTTTTTCCAATGATGAAATAAATATTTGAACGTTATGATATATTATTAAATGTTATACCAGGACCGCCCCTGGGTCTTCGGCCATTTGCTGCAGCTGCAAAGACGTCTGGGAAGAGAAAACTTCCCGTTGATAGAGCAGACCTACTACCACAACCACACTGACATGGTAAGTCCAATTGCTATTTGCTTTCTGCAGGCGTTTTACAAATAAAACATTACCCGTATTCTAATCTCTTTATTATAGCCTACTTATAATACTAATTTGTTATTTTACAAAGTAAAACTTAAACATAATTATAACTTACAATAAATAAAATAACTGCATAAAACAATTGTCCGACTAGACAACATAACAATTTAAGATCTCCAAGATTTCTGAATCAATTAAATTCATTTTTTTTATCATAGCCCAAAAACTTTGACATGACTAGTCAGAATTTAATCCTCACGATGAGAGATTTTTTTTAAATTAGCAAAGACAAAAGAACATATTATACCTTTGTAATATTATCGATAAGCTAAGTTAATGGATTCGAATGAATAAACTACATGTTGATTTCTTAATTTTAAGCGAATACTTATCACAATATACTTCTACGGAATTTATCGTGATTTATTTATATATTGAATATTTTGTGACGTCACAACTCAGTTCTGCCGTAACAATGGCTGCCATAAGGCAATTGAAACGTAGAATAATAATAATAATATATTATGTCACTAGGGAGGAAATTACTAAATTTCCTCCAAGGATATAGATGTAGTAATTTCGTTCTATATTTCGTCGCACGCGTTGCACACAATATATTCTCTCTTACCTTCGCCGACAGTTCGAATTTTCGGCGTACGTAGGAGAAAAAAATATTGAATGAACCGCGAAAAAATTCGTTAAAGCAGTTTTATTGTAACACATTACATGTCATTAATAACGGTAACAGAAAATTTTGTGAAGACGAGTCGAAATATACAAGTGTCTGTTAAATAAATACATTGGTTGGATTCGTTTGTGCTGCTCAGGTCATGGTGTTGTTGAAGTGTTGCTTCTGCAGGCATCTGGTGAGGGTGGGGGCCCTGGAACACAAAACATATTTTAATGACAGGTTTGTGAAAAGTAGGAGGCTGTTGCTTGATCGCGAAAGAATTGGGCTGGAATAGCCGCAGAGGTACCTCATGTACGACAGACGGGAAGCTATCGCATTCGTGAGATCGTTGAGAATGTAATCGATCTCCGAAGAGGATGGGTTGAGAGAGGGCGAGTTATATGAATAGGCAGACATCGATGGCATCAGCACATCAAGGCATCGCGAGGCTCCGGCAGCCTGGCCCCCTTAGTACTAACAAAAGTAGCAGCTAGGCTATCTTTTAAAGACTACATTTGTACACTTTAAAACCAATTATGAGGACCACATTTACAGAATTCGATAGCTGTAATGAGGTCGTGGCCTCTGTCTTTGGAGTTCATGGGCGTCGGTAGTCATAATGAGGACCGATTTCTCACTGGCCCCTATTCTACAAAAAAATAATACAAAGCGATTTTGATTTTAGGGCACAAGCTCATCGGTCATTAGCCTGCCATTTCAAACTTGATGTGTTTCGTATCTACACATTCTTCAACGTCACTAATGGTTATAATTATAGTAATTTGGTCGTTAGTTGATAGTTGTTTACAGCAAACGTGGCTGCTTAATAAAATGTCAAGGTGTAACTCGAGTATACTTAATACCTTACGTTTTACCCCGCAACGAAACAGCACGTCTAAAGTGTTGGACAAATATGTTTGATGTTATGCCAACAGTAGGTTGTGTGCTCTGTTTTTCACATAGTACATATACTTGTTATGGCGCGTGATTTTTAAAAAGAATGTTTGAAAGAAAAAGAAAAGGGAATAATATAAAGCTGGAGAGTTTATTAGTTAGATCGCGCTAATCTCAGGAACTGGCCACCATTGAACAAATATTTTCGTGTTGAATGGTCCAATCACCGAGGAAGGCTATATATAGTATAGTGTCTGAAATAGGATGATTCTAGTGTTGTGATTTTAGAGACGTTAGGGTTCAAACAAACAAACTGATACCAAGCCAGGTACAAGGTGTCCCTGGTTTGGTAAAACTGGTTGCGCATTGTATTAAAACGGATAATGTACCGAAATGAGCAAGATATTAAGGTAATGATGATAATAGATAAATAAACTATCAACTGAATGTATCATATATTCATAGGGTAATTTCAGAGGTTTATTCATATGAAAATACTAGAATATGCCCTTCAAGTTATCCCTCGACGAAGTGTGCATTATTAAGTTTCAGAAATTATCTATGATTTTAGGCGCAATCTTGTGTACATTTAGTAGCAAACAAGCGTGCCTAATTTCATATACAGGGTGGATTTAATTAATACGCAGACGTGCGCCTTTTACTAATAACTCTCGAAATCCTACACTCAAGCAGTTATTGAGTTAGTTTGTTCCTTTTCATTGTATCTCATTTATTATACCTACGTTCATTCTACTACTGCCTTAGCATCATCATCGATCGTTGTATTTTCAATACAGGACCCCATGTAAGCATCAGTACTGTAAATCATTATCCCTTTGCACTACTGAAACTATTGAACAAAGGTTATTCCAGTCGAGAAGCCAGTAACCAGTAACTAGTCGTTTTATTGACATGCTTGCTTAACCTTACCTCGTCCAACGGCAATGTTTCTCTCGGTCGTTCAGGCATATGCCATGCCGCTCATAGCACTCGTCGTAGTTGGCCACACATGCGTTAGGCGACTTTGTGCGACGCCTGTTCATGTGAACCTGTGAATAAACAGAGATTAAAAAAAAATTTTTTTGGACTAAATAATCTGCTTTCGATGCTATGGGCATACCTATGTAATTCAATATTTTATTAATATTAGATTTATAATTGGTTAAAAATGTGTTTTTCCAACGATAAGCATACGCGGCTGAGCTTAGAAAAAGGGATGACATGAGTGACTTTCTAGCAAAAACGACTAACAATATTGTCAAAGAGAAAGGCCGAGTCGATGAATACGTGTACCAGGAAAACAGCAAACTTGAGAATATGGTTAACAGATTAGGACTGATAATGAAGACATATCTACGAAATAAGGAAAACGTATAATTTTGAAGAAATGACGAACCAAGCATACGTAATGAAGTCGGCGCGAGTTGAATGCAAAATAGATTTTTACCACAAAGAAAATATACTTTCGTTTTATGGTACTTCATGCCTAATGTATTTAAAGTTTGGAATTAAAAATGAGTTCCTTGTAAAAAAACATCTACAAAATTTATTGTTTCCGGAAAAAATACGCAGTAACTCGTGTACAAAAATAGCGGATTGACTGAGAAATAAATTTACCTAATTAGTTAAAAATATCCTACTAACAACTATCACGTTCAATAAAAGTGTTCGACCTAAAACACAAAGAAACACAAACAAAAAGGCTACAAACGTGAGTACCTATGGCAGTGAGACCAGGACCACATACCGCCAAAGAGAAAATAATTTTGTAAAAAGATGAATACATGTGTACGACATAAAAATATTTACGTTATTTGGAATCAGCCACACAAGCTCTGTTGAGCTTACGAAAGAAGCATCAAGAGTTTAATCGTCAGGTGATACAAAGGTCTCCATCACATCATTCAAGTTTCCGGCTTCATATGGCATTTATCCATTACCATATCATCCTGAGACCACATAGGGACATATTATTATTAATACGTTTTTGTCATCATTACCAACATGATTGGCTGATAGTACTTGTTTAAGAGCGAAGATCGACAAAGGAGAAATCGGACCCGTTCGTTGACCTCTACTGCCCATTTGCATCCGCATATGCATCACAACAACTAATGGGCCATCAGTTACTAACAAACCGCGCGAAACGTGATAAGACTGCCATCACATTAAAGCGTGTACCACGTGAGCGAGAGACAGATTCTCAATAATGCAGGACCAATCTGGCAGCAATGAAGCACGGCACTATCTCTTACTTAATATATAATAAGCCTTTTTCAACGGAACCACACGGTGGATACATCCAACCTGTGTATTTTTTCAGTTCTATGGTTCTCATATTGATGTCTTAAATTTACCCGTGTCCACCCGTGACCATGGTTGTTGTAAAGCTTCTGAAACGTCGGGCTACATAAATAAATTAATAAACCGCGATAAAATCCGTAAAAGTAGTTTTATTGTAATTCTATGGTTCTACTCTTATACTGCCTAATTATTATCGTATTGGATTGCAAATCTAAAATTATACAGTATATATACATCTGGAAGTAAACAGTATAAATAAAACAATTTACGCTTACAATAATAACAACACAAATTCAATACAAACTTTTTCTTGTAGAGAGTTAAAAAGAACGGATGGAATAATACGTGAAGATTAAATCTATTCTTAAAAAAGCTTAAACGAACGAAGTGCTTTAAAAAAATTCTAAAGCTATTATAATACGAACTTATAATACGACTTTTGTTCAGAGGAGCTTTGCGCTTTCGAATAATCATCGACTTCCTAAAATAATGTTATACATTCTAGGTAAGCTTTTTGTCATACAGCCCAAAGGATATCAAGATATTCAGGGAAATGAAGTACACACTAATCACTAGACTGATTGATGCAATGATAACGTAAACGGGTATGCTGCGTAAGTTACGCCAGAGAACACGGGTTCGAATACCGCCCTGGTCATCGATGTATTATATGTATTTCTTTGTAATGATATATTCTGTTAACTTATCACATAAAGTGGGGCTCGGCAACAGGTGATTTGACAAGAGCGCCAGTTTTTACGCAGTGTTACTGTGTAAAAACCTGGTCCATTTTCGTGGTGGGCATCGGTAGTCATCAAAAAGCTCCGATCGCTCGTCCCCTTATGGTATAAAAACCTCCCATGACCTCCCTCCCCGATTCTAGATTAGGTCGAGTTCGAATACGCTAATGGCTTCATCACGATGTTGTCCTTCACCGTAAGAGCGCTCAGAACATGTAACTTAAGTTAGAAAAGCTGATTGGTACGTGGCGGAGTTCGAAGCCTAGGAATTGTAAAACTCAAAACGGATAACAATATGCATTCAGCCTCTTGTAATACACACGAATTTACTGTTTTCAGTTTTGATGTCTAAACTCACACGAAATTGGCAAATTATACCTAAAGCAAAAGAAAATTGCTGACGAAAAGCCTCTGAGATAATTTATCACTCGTCTCATAATATGTAAGTAAATAAAGTAATAATACAGGAAAGAAATCATTTTAGTGTTGTATATTACTCATATAAAACGAAAGGTCACTCGCTTATCACAGTGTACCAAATTTTGCGTTGGCATTATTTTAGGACGTAGATGTTCATTAAGATTTTGCGAAATTTGACTCCTACGTTGACCGTTAACTGATTTAAAATTTATGAAATGAAAGTAGGGAATACCACTATGAAATTGATATTTATTCACTTTATTCAATTTGTGGCTAGAACATTATATAAATATTATATAATATTTTTACTGCATTTCAATACCATAAGCATACTAAAACTAGCAGCGCGACGCGGTGCCGCCCGTGCCGTTTAGACCACAGTCGAATTTCAAGTTTCTAGGAACAGTAGTTTCCACTGTGTCCGTCAATCTGTACTCAGTAACGGTGGAGTTATATATATATATATATATATATATATATATATATATATAGATATACTCGTAGATATGGTTACAATAATACCTTGCACGTGCAGCCTTGTTTGTACAGTAGTCGGAATCCCTTGCGTTGTCGCGGTGTGACCTCACGCCATTTGTTTATGTATCCGCAGAGATTCACATGCGCTTGTAGGTGAACAACTCGACCTGTAAACAGATGCAAATATTTTATACATAAATTTGTATATATTCCAAAGTGACTACATGAATTACTAATATTATCTATTTCCAGAAGAGTTTATCCGTGTCTAGTGAGGGCAGGCGAGGACTATACATCTGCGTCAAATGTGCTATACAGTTGCGAGGCCCTACACACTGTTCCCCCATTACGCTATTTGGATTCTCATAATCCACAACAAACACGAAGAGATTGCCATTATTTCTCAGTTTAGGTCAACAATATTGTGTTAGCCAAGTACCTCAGACACTAAGGCCCTTTTTAACGCGAGGAAACGCATTTACGCGCCTTCACTGGCCCTGGTGGGGCTCGCGGCAAATTATAGTGCCGAATACCCACAGAAACCACCGCGAGTGCCATCAGTGCCCTGGAACATCAAATGATCAGGACACCTCGACGGCTAGTCAGCCCCCTAAGGGACCGGCTCTACCTCCACCGTTGGGGTTGTCCCGCACTACAGGACAACCCCACCAACTCTGGGACACTGCAATGGGGTGAGGTTCCCAGCCTCGCGCCTTTGCCCCGTGCGCAAAAGCGCCTCCTCCTTTTGCTCGTCGGTCCCCTCTTCTTATAAGAATGGTACCGAGAACGCGTCCTCCTTCTGATCTATAGCCCCCTCTTCTTATAAGATGGTTGCAAAGATCCCTCTTGGTTCAATTGGCTTCGCCCGGTTTCACCCCAGGCTACTAAGCCCCACCGCCACGACAAGGCTTGAAACCATGGTTGTGACACTAAGGCGTGTAGTATTCGACTACATCGTAGTTGCCACTTACACATTTTACCTGAACTGTTACATCAAGGAAACGAAAAGGGATACAGCATCGAGGCTTGTAAGAGGGTTGTCAAACGTCTGAACAGGGGGATGCTACCAAAGAAGCTCAATAACTTTGTTGACGACTTAAAACAATCCAAAAATAAATCAATAAAAAATTGTCGGTACAAATTTTACGTAAATCAAAATGATGAGCGATTTATTGACTGCAGACGCGCATTTTTATTAAAAATGTGGTCAGTGGGTATTTTTTCGGTCATATAATATTTTTTTTTTCAAAGCGGAAATATTCAAAGTCCGATACAATAATCTATTTATCGGAAATCCAATAAAATTAATAATTACAAAGGCTATGTTTAAATATGTACACTATTATATACTTAGAATTGTATTAAATATTATATAATAATGACTAGTTACTTTCATGATTGAAATGATTGCTTATATTTTTAATTTCCTATTATAATAGTCGATGATGATTGATGATGATTCAAAATCGCAGCTATCATTTTAGTTTGATTAATTAAATATTATAAAAAATGTAAATGAAAATACTAATAGAGCTTTATGTAAAACTTATTACAAAGCCTTTATGAGCTATTGATACTCGAAATATAAATTTAATAATAATATTGGAAGGGCAAAGCATTCGGAAGCTTTTTGACAAGTTTTTACACTTGTATTGTCTTTCCACCTTGTCTTCCTAATGGACCATAAGACTTCTCAATACGTAAGACATATCTACGGCATAGCCATTGCTTTACTCCAGAGTTATGCCAGCGAGATACACCATTCCCTGTCGTGTCAGTCAGATTCAGCTGCAAATCAGCTAAAGCACCGTCCTTTACGTACTTCTTATATTATAATGGTAAACGAGCAGTCAGTCTGTTGCTGACTACCGCGGCTATGGGCGAAATCCATATCATTTTTATGCAGGTAACACGCACTCATTCCAATGGACCACCGGAAACATACAAATATATGTGATAGTATAATTGTAATTTTGTAGCGATATCATGTGCTTTCCCCGTCGTAGCGTCGCAATTCAGCTGCAAAGTAGCAACAATACTATATATTACATAAGCGTGTTGATATATAGTAAATACCTGTTATGACATAAGTTTCTCTAGGCTGAAGTGTAACTCCGCAGAGCGAGTCTGGCGAGGGAGTTAAAATCCGGCCAGACTTCAACGCTAGTGAGGCTTTTGGTGTCGCCTGTAAGAGTAGATATCATTATTTATTGACGTGATAACGTCTTGTAAATCAATAACGCCACTGCATGCAACAAAACATATGACGTCATAGCAACGTAACCTAGCCATATTAATGTTTCTAACAAGCATGCGACCGAGAGAACGTAACATATTGGCTCTTTCCTTTCAGCGGGTGATTGGTTCATAGAGAACCATTATTAGGTAAAATTATATCGTCCGAAAACAAACTTACAGACCTCTTACGTCGACCAAAACCTACCTACTAATAGTAGGAGCCACCGGCTACTGACAAACCGCACGAATCGCTGCACTAAAGCTGGCACTTTACGGCGTCATTATGTAAGCGATAGGTGTCTCCCCGGTCGTGTCAGCCCCATTTCGCTTCCTAGGCGGATGTAGTGTCTTGTGTCATGCACTATCTCCTCCTATGCAGCATTGCACAACCTCTCCCTAAATGACTTAGGGTCAAATAACAGGAAAATCCACTTAGCCAAGCTTTGGACCTGGTTTCTCTGTGAAACCGGCAGATACTTATTCAAGACCTAACTACCCCATTATAACTTGTGTATGTGAAACCGAAGTCTGTAGTTTAATTGTCAGCCTGTCCTTTAATAGGAACCTGTGAAACTGCTCTTAATCTCAACAATGACTAAGATTTTCGGTATCAAAACACTTTTCGACGCTTCGAATTACCAAATAATAATAGTTATATTTATAAAAATAGATACTTACTTTGAAAACATTCCTTATTTTAACTTTGTATGAATCGTAGAAACCACTGCCATTGAATAATTTTTGTACACGCCCAACAATCACTAAAACAAAAACATGTTGTTCATTATCGTTAAAAATAAATAATAAGAAGTCACTTCTTATTATTTATTTTTAATTCTTCAAGAATCATTACTTGACTAAAAAAAAATTTTTGTAGAGAAACACTAAAACATTGTTTTTGTTCGTTTATTTTTTGCATTATTTAAAACAGATATTTTTATGAATACATAACGATAATCTGTAAACATATTATTGTAACAAAATATTATTACACGAGAATTATAATTATGACTTGTCAACGTAGTCACAAAAACTAAGTCAGAATAACAATCTTGTGGCGATTTTGGATTCAAAAAAGATAATGCTTAAAAGCGCTGGTGACGTGGCGATTAGTCCGCCTGCTACGCCAGAGGTCGCAAGTACGAATCCCGCCCAGGTCATGGATTTATATATGTATTTCCCTAATAAAAATCAGTGATTTTTTTTTAATATTTCCGTTGTTCTGTAATATAAGTCTTCACGGCGCTTAGCTGTATGCTAGGCTAGTAGGACTAGGCTAACACGGTGTGATAAGTCCACAGATATTATTACACATTATTGTTATTAATGCAGTTTTTTATCTAAATACAAATAATTACTTACCGAAATCGCTATTACAAAAGTGTGACTGCGGATGCTCCATGATGCAGGAGCAGGCGTCGGTGGCTCGCCAGCTCACGGCCACCAGCGCTAGCGTCAACAGTCTTGTCAGCATGCTCTTCGTCAATCTGTAAATATTTTTTTTTGTCAACTATAAACAATATTAACTACGAACAATAAATGTAATAATTTTAGGTATGTATATTTCAAAGACTTAACATGTATATATTCGTGTTATAAGTATGTGAGTAGATACTATTCTATGTTATTATCTCTAAAGCACTAGTAAAAATTAGGATGTGTCAAGAAATCTGCAAATGTATCCAACAACAAAATATAGACCCATCAAAGGTAGATGTGAGATATTTAATACATGGATTATCGGGTTGTTTCCGAAGATGGTGTCAAGAGTCTTCACTATCGGCGTTTTTGTACGAAGGGAGTAATGAATATGGACGAGGCAAGGCACGAATGTAAGGATCGTGATATGTGGTGCTCCGACCTACCCCCTTAGTGCACTGGCGTGAGGATGTGTGGTTGTTATTGTTATAAATTATTATCATATTTTTGTTCTTATTATATACTAGAGGATTAAAAGTATTAGTTCGTTTTTTAGCAATTTAATGCTCAATTTACTAGTTGATGCAAATATAGTGCACGATTAGTTTGTAGAATTTGCATACGATAGTTAGGGTTCACGTGCTTGAACATCATTTATATGGAAACCCGCCCATTTAAGCGCAAAGCCCACTGTGCGGTTTAATATGTAAATTAGAGAAAATTTGTTTAAACCCCTACAAGGGTTTTAAGTGAAAAAGCAGTAGATCACAACAGTGTACACATTTAAGTACAACATAACAAAAGTACAAAATAATATAATAATAATACAATATAATAATTAACGAAATACATACAATTTACAATTAACCATACACTTAAAATTCTGTATAGTTCTGTTGCACAGCAAACCAAATTTGTTGGAATACCGATAACAGCAAGACCGCCACCGGCCTTATATGTTTTTTACACTATCTAGTGACACCTCTCTCGAGAACCGCCCCTATCTTTTGGTCAAATGCGCATGAAAATCCGTTGAGTACATTTTGAGTTGATTGACAACAGACACTCTGAGAAGGACTTTATATTATAAAATGTCGGGATTATGTACATAATTATATAATACAAAGAGGCACATATATCTTCATGATAATAAACTTGTATGCTCCTATTTCAAGGTATTATCTACTAACATTTTGTATCTCTATGTATTCTCTTGAATAACGCTGTTTGAAATAAAAACTGATAAAAGAATTTAAAATTGTAGTATCTATATCAATGTAGATTATTAGTTAAACCAATCAAATATCTATACTTAACTTACACCACGCCACGACAACATAACATGCAAACTTCATCAAGCAAAATAAAAACAAATGCGAATGTAGCTACGTATAACAGCTTGTAATATTATATAAACAAATGCGAACGAATGTCGATGAGACATTTAAATTCTTAACTTTCACACAGTCAGTACCTACGGAGAATTTGAAATGCATGAAACTTTGTGACGTCAATATCTGAGTAAGTTCGTGTCGCACCATGCATTTTATATTATCTGAAATCATTGCATGCATTCACTTCAGAATAACTTTTTGTAAGCCTTTAACCAGCATTGTACATTCATGTATATGAAAAAAGACAATACGGCGATAAAATTGAAAACCAGTGATCCAAAGCAAATCGCCGATTGTGTACCAACGGAAATTCCAACGTTGAGCGTGGTTGATATACGTATGTAAGGGGGCCAAGAACAGACATGCATTGAATATGCCAAAAAAGCCCTTGTCAATAGCCACGATTTCCCACGTGTTTTAATATAGCATAACAAGTTTGCCTCTAACTACAATCAGTCCTCAGGTTGCAGGCCAACTTGAGATCGCCGATGGACCGCAAAAGAAAAACAAGCATATTACATATAACGATGAAAGCAATTTCGCGTCCCAATTTAATTATACGAATTTTGCATTGTTTTCTTAAAAATAATGTACAAACGAAGTACGTTCTTTTTTTTTTTTTGAGTAAACCACTTATTATTTTTTGTATGTTATTTATATTTTCTATTCTCTGCATCCGGAATGCGTGCAAAAGTAAAGTTTCATCACAATCTGATAAATAATTTATTTGTGTGAACAGTGTTTTAGTGTTTTCTTAAAAATTATTTTCTACCGACAGAAAAAAAGACGGAGATTCTCAATTAAATACGTATATTTTTTATGTTAGACCACGCCTTTTTACAGAGTAGATCCATTTTTATAATTCCTTTCTTCAAAGAATACGATATTCTCCGAAGTCACATAAAATTTCGACCGTGTTTATGGGTTAAGCTTTATTTGATAATTTATGTATGTATAGCTTAGATACGGTCATCGCTGTTCACTTGCTATTTAATTCCTTCTTCTTAAAAGTGAGATAAAGAAGAATCCCCTTCGGTACTCTGTCTGGGCTCACCTCTACTTCCTTACGTGGTGTAAGGCCACGACTAGGCTAGAACGATGTGACTTGAACATTTACACGTGTTCTATAATTTCGATTAAATCTATACTAATAATACAAACCTTGTTTTGTTGTTTGAACGCGCTAATCTCAGGTGCTACTGGCCTGAATTGAAAAAATATTTTTGTGTTGGATTGCTCATTTACCGAGGAACGCTGTGTCTATATACCACGACGCTATGAATAACAGTGCCATGCATAGTCCATGACACTACATCCTCCTATACAACGGAATTGGGCCGGCACGACCGGGGATGTACCTCTCACTCACATAATACCGACGTAAAGTGACACTTCAGTGTCGCGTTTCGTGTGGTTTGTGAGTAGCCGGTGGCTAATTGGGGCGGAGGGGGAAGGAGGGCAACGCTTCGGCATAGTCAGTATGAGGATGTTCATGGGGGTCGGTAGTCGTAAAAAGGCTCCGATTGCTCATTTGCCCCCCCCCCTATTCTATAAAAAAAATTAATGATGACTAACCTTATTGTGCCTCTCTAAAAACTGACGGTAATCCGAGATTATATCTAAAATACAAAATGGTTAAGCTTAGATGCGTGAATGAACAAATTGAAGATGTGTAAGTGAATGTTGACATTAATCCGGTTACTACAAGTAATCCTACATTAAAACAGGATAACTTTCTTGACTAGATTAAAAGATGATGTTAGTTTTAGAAAATAAATGATTCACATTTATGATTATTACCTTAACATATTGAGTGTTTGTAAAGTACTTATAAATAAAATTTGCTTTTTAACAATTCATAAATCTTTTTTATAAGGTTAAAATACGTGCCTTGCTTTTCTGTTTTTAATAATGTAAAAGATTGTCAATCTTAATATATAACTTACAAAGTTCCATTTTCCCTCAAGCTGTCACGCTTCCGTACCACTTACATTGTTACGCACTACTTTACGAAAAATATGTTAAAAGTTTATGAACTGCGTACGTTAGAATTGTCAAGGACCTCCTCTTTACCCTCATATTCCAAACTTATTTAATGGAGGAGCGAAAATATGAAAACCCTACGTAAGTAATGCGGCCGTATAAAAAATGTTACTAAGTGACATGTTCTTAAAGTTTGGCTCGGACGAACACAATCATTACGAAACTATTAAAGTTTTGAAATCAAATTATATATGGAGCACTTTAAGGACATACAAGCGAATAATTAAAAAGCGTAACATAAAATTTATGAAAACTTTCTATAAAATATACATTTATTTTTGTTACTTAGTTGGTGTTGATGAAAGAATGTCACTTTAAGTGTTGAAAAGATTTATTTTTACAAATATGAGGTATGAGATTAAGATAAAATCTTTCAATTAAAGATAATATTGTAAGTTCGAGACGTCAAGAAAGTGTACGAACACCGTTTGTGAGGGCTTTCTCGAGATCACGGGGATAAGAATTCCATTAAATCCTTGTAAATATAATCCATAACGGGTCGGCTTGTGATATAAATGAATGACTAGTTGTTTTGAATAAAAAGTAGTGTCGAGTCATTTTTTAAATGAATTTACTTTAATATCCCTCGGTATTTCTGAATCAATAGGACCTGGAGTAATTCAAGGAAAGAGCCTACTCCTATCTCAAACTCTAACGGTAGGTATATATCCGCTGTTCATATGGGCCTTATTTTAAAAAAAAGATTAACGATAGGTTACCTTTTTTTTAAATTGGGGAAATGCTTCTACGAATACCATTGTAGACCCAGGGGAGCCTAGCGGTTATGTGGGACTCACAGCTACACTGTAGGTTTTAGTGGGTAGTCATCCACTAAAACCTCCAATGGTATTCCATCTCTTCCGCCTGTCGACGGAGCCACGGGAACGCGCTAGCATACTTCCGCAGCTCGGTCACCGGGCACCCTTTGTCGCTCTTCTCCAGGGGAGATGTCGTATCTCCCACAAAAGTATGCACCCTTATATGTCTGAACACTAGACACATCATTCAACTTAGGAATCTTTAATTCTGGGTGACGACTCAACCCCGCCTCGCCACCCAATGATTCCTCCCTATGCTGGCAGAGAGCGGCTGCTGTGCGCAGCCGTTCGACTGCGCCCCTGGCTCCTCGAAGTGCGCGATGCCTCAACCACTCTCCTGCATTCATGCTGCTCACTTGTTGTCATAACTGCCTCAGCGAAGGTTGCTATAGCCAACCATCCCTTCTCACCCCCGGGCATAGAAGTTATGAGCACCGGAGGCGAGAGATCTCGCCCTATTACTTCCATCAACGCTGCACGCAATTTTGACAGGCTGGTGTTTCTTCTCATCATCAGTGAGCATCGGTGTGAGGCGAAAAGTTTAAGCACCAGTGGTGCGCTCCATCCACTTCCGAAGGACCGGTCGTAAGGCTGTCAGGAGCTCCACACTCACGCGAGGCTTCTCTAGTCTCTCAGCCCATACTCTCATCGCTGTGTCCCGCGCCGATGTTCTCCACCTTCTTTCATCTTCTGCCGTAGGAAGACCACCATAGGTTGCGATATAACGATAAGTTTAAAATTTATAAACATTGTGTAATCATTTTTTGCGATATTGGTTGATAAAAAAAAATACAAAAATCATCATTATTCTGCGTTAAAATATGTAACATTTTAAACAATTCCACAAATCTGAGTTTTAATTATCAAATGTCCACAGTAGACTGTACTGTGCACAGTAGATAAATAAACCTGAAAAGAGTCAACTGATGTGTCGCCATTTTAATTAGATTTTATTTAATGTTTCACAGAAAAATTACAATGTGCATAAGTCGATATTGAGAAATATCAGTTTCTCAAGGTCAATCAGGTTCTTAATTTAAAACTTATACATACGTTACAATGTTACCTGATTTTTACTGTTTCATGTTAACTTTCTTTTATAAAATTTGTTGCCTGACTGGGTGAGAGGTTCTTTTAGCTTATGTAAATATGTAGATGAACTTGGACTGCATCGGAGTATAGTGGAAAGCATGTTCAGCCACGAACGTGAGATTTCGGATTCGAAATCCGGGCCCTGTTCAAACGAAAATTATTAATAGCATTTTTCAATTTCTAATAACAATCCGAGAAAGCTGGCGGGATTACACCCCCGTGTCATAACGCAGAGTATTAACGCAGTAGGCGAAGCCGCTTCCTCCATGTTCATTAATTTCATACAAACACGCTGGTAGCCTCTTGACGATTTACAAATAGGTGAGAACATAATCCATTATGTCATGTCCAAATTAGTAACTCCAGGTCTAAATAGCAGCGTAAAACATGAACTACAATGTTAGTAAATCGTGTTAAGTGTTATGTAAGATAGGTATTTAGCACTTTATCGGTACAATTTGGCACACCCAGGCAGTAGACACCTGGCACATGGCGGTTTAATGTACTTGCGATACCATCACAGAGCTCTGGTACTAACAAATAAAGTTTAGAAACAACACTAATAGTGAGAGAGCCTCGGTAGTCTATGGTAAGCGCAGAACGTTTTGTTCCAGTCTTATCTTCTATTCTCTTCTCAAGTACATTGTCAGAGTGCTGTTACAAACATTGTGCGAAAACCCGAATTCGACCTTATCTGGGATCGGGTCTAAAAACTGGCGTTCTCGTCAAATCCTCCAGATTAGATTGCCGACCCCGATGTTATCTGATATGGAAACGGGATAAGGCTAGGATGAAGAAGAAGAGCACAGTGATAGCTTAAACAATAGCTAAAGTGCTAGGCGAATAGCTATTGTTCAATACCTAAACGGACGCATGTATTGACACTAAACTTTCTCCCATACAAAGTGTAATAGGTGTGTTTGTTTCGAATAGAGGCAGCGAACAATAAGTAAGCTATTACACCCGGAACATGTGTAGGTTGTTGTGACTTGTAAAAGGAAATGCAACACGCAACTGTTGATATCGACGCTAAACTTCCATAACAATGCCGATATTATAGCTTTAAAGACTGGTCGATTTACATAACTACATTTTGTATTCCTTTTTAACCATTGAATCGCTTAAACCTACATGAATTGTATCACGGACTAGCTTAATGAATATATATTAAAAAATCTCGTTCACATAAAACTATTTGTGTTGGTCGCATGATTTTTTGATGTGAAGGAACGTAAGCATAGTAAAACGTTAGGCGTTAGGCTGAGCGTAAATTGCTTTACACTGTTTGACTTTACTTCTTCACTTGGAGACAGTCCCAATTTTAAAAAAATTATATGAATTGTCTTCGACCTTGAGAATCTAACTATATAAAATGGTAATTTTTTCCATTGCTCACATCGCGCTACGGTAGAAAAGTCTTAACTGTTCATTTAATAACTTACTATGAAAATAATAAATTTTTAAATGAAGAAATCGCTTTTTAATCAAAATAAAGGTATCAAGTAGAGCTGTGTAAAAATATAATGAAAAAGTATTGCAAATTGTATCACGTACATGACGATATTAAGTCAGTAATTTAACGCTAATTTTAACGCTGATGATACCAAGTACCCACGTACCTCGTGTATAACTAGTAAATATCTGTGACTAAATTAATTTAATTTCACGTCGGAATAAATTGCCGTCAGAAACAACGGTCTATGGCTACTCGTTTGCCACTTTACCTGTGCCCGTAGCGACAGAATGAAGCAATTTTATAATAAGAGACACAAGCTATACGTGCTTAGTGGTAGGGTAAATTTACGGCAAAAGTAAATAAAGAGAATTTTTAAATTGTCAAACGGTGAAAGGTGAAAGTTACTCCTCATTAACTGGAACTATGAGATCTAGTAGATATTGTATGACTGTTTACGTCAATGTATTACATCAGGATGACAAATATGACTCTTGAATATTATTTCGAGTATAATGGTAGAGGGACACATACGAAGTGTCCTCAAGTCATGGCCTTCAGGGCCGTACTGCATATTGTATATTGCTAACACAGGCATCAGCTGTCACAGCCGGCAAATCCTTCGACAGACATGCAACAATAATTTATTAATTGTACTAGGTACATAAGGTACAACTAATAACTATGCAATATGTTAGGTTGGCTTATGCGTCTATTCCAGACGATTCAAAGCGTATTGTCAGGGAGGCAGTTCTCTGGTGGCTAAACAAGCCAATGCGAGACACTGCGCCGATATGTAAAAAGCATAATATTAACTTTGTCGAAGGCCATTCCTTTTTCTTTTTAGAAGGCTATTAAATTATTATCCGGTTGTATAAATTATCTATAATATCTTCGGCAGATATACCAACTTTGATAACGGTGTTATTGAACGCCTTGACTTCAAACTGTACAGCAAAAAAGACCAAAGAATTGGCGCAAAGTCAGACCTTGAGGAACTCATGGTGATATTGAGAGGGGTGTCGATAGACGAACATCTATCAACACAAAAAAGGTCTAAGGATAAGACAACAAGAGGAGACATAATATTATATATATATATATATATGTCCCTAAATTCCATTCCGAATAGGTACACAGCTATGCAAACATCGTCTGGCTTTATTAACAATTTAATAGCGGAGATGTATTGTAACAATGCAATGTAACACAACACCGTCTAATTTTAGATGCTCAATGTACTGAGAACTGTAGTTAAAATGTAGAGCTCTAAAGTACATGAAGTTACTACACACAGTTAAGAAAGTAAAGGTAAGGCGATGATAGTTTACGATATGAAATAGGAATAGCATCATGATTGGCTCACAGTCTGCATTTAGCGATAAAAGACTAACATAACTGAGTGCCAAAGGAATCCACGGTCGTCAGATAGCACATGATTAAGTACTCAACCCCGCATAATTTTATATTTTTAAAATGTTTCGCAACTCCACAGTGCATAGACGTTCTTTAAAATATTACAATAATGACGACCCGCCTAGGCTTCGCCCTGAACAACCCCTGTTGGTGCACAAATTATGTGCAAAAATCTTCTTCGGGCATATCTCGCGAAAATCGGGTGAAAATCGTTTTCGAGGAAATTGATCTCAAAAATCAGCAAATTGATGATAATACAGTTGCTAGTTTAAGAACTACAGACATATCTTTTTGGGTCTTTTTATAATAAGTATAGACATTTTCCTTGAAGGAATCTCTCTTCCAATCCAGAGAAAGCACAACTTATATCAACTATTAGTCGTACATGTATCGGTGCTATGTAATGTAAAGTATTTTCCTTCTGGCTGTCTTTGAGCGATGATTACGTATTTCCAGTTAGTTATAAAGGCTATAAAAGAATCCAATATTGTTTAATGCGTATTTATTTGATGGCGGCACTTTCTATTGCAACGCTTAAACGGTTTATTGACAATAAAAAAACGTAATAAAGAAATAATATAATCTGTTCTTCACGCTATAATCACCGACTAATCCGGCTGCAATGTACATTATATTAGCTGTTTTTTTGTGTTTCGTACATACGGTAGCTCAACGGGCTACTGAACGTACTGTGTTGGGTGTTTCTATGTCCGACAGAATTCGTAAAGAAATCATAAGGCAGAGAACTAAGGTATTCGATATCACGCGACAAATAAGCTCGCTGAAGTGGCAATGGGCTGGTCACACACTCAGAAGAACAGATGGCAGATGTACCACTAAGGTTCTGGAGAGCAGGCTGCGTTCAGGAAGACGATCTCCGGGCAGTAGCCGGTCCGGGATGGATGCGAGTAGCAGGAGATCGGTCGTCTTGGCGTCAATTGACAGAGGCCTATGTCCAGCAGTGGACCGATAAGGGATGATATTGATGAATTGCGTTATTTATATTATTGTTATTCCTATGAACAAACAGCAGTAACATCCCAAGGCCAATCCCAATATATGCGGCCAATGAAACCATTACTTTTCGTAGACAGACTTATACAAACTCGAGGCTCTTTCTTCAGTAATATGGTACGGATCAATAGGTTTTTGTTACCCGATGTATGCTTGTTGCCGCGAAGTTACATTAATAATTCTAGTGTTCTCGGTGATTTCTGTGATGTTATAAACCAAACAAAAAAGCTTTGTGCAAATATGAGTTGTTTGTGTATACAGTTGCTAATTAATGGATATCACGCTATCTGATTATGTTATGAAGCGAATTGACGTGTAATCTTATTGATAGTATTTAAGACAACGATGTGACTGCAGAGTCTTAGTGGTCTAGTAGTTGGCTCTACGGATTCCCATTCTGGTAGTACATGTTCGATCTCTGCCACGTACCCATGAGTTTTTCTAAGTACATTTTATGCGTGCTCTTCTGGTGAAGGAAGATATCATGATGAAACCCAGATTCGTGTACTGGAATCCGGCCTAATCTAGGATTGGTCTTAGTTTCCCTCAAATTTCAGATGACAGTCGCTCTGTGTTAAACTGGTGCCTTCGCCAAATCCCCTAGATTAGGTAGCCGACCACGATATTATTTGATATAGAAACGGAATAAGGCTAGGAAAAAGATGTGACTGAAAATTTCATAATCGATATTTCAGTGCAAGCTTCCACATAGTTAATGACGATGGTCAACTATAAGGTTCGAGTTAATGTTACGACTTACTATGTGCTTCTATTTTTTTATAAGATATTCAGAGGTTTTGATTACTATCTACGTACATAAACATCTGCTGTTATACAAAGTCGTTGCCCTCTTGCCCCTACACAGGCTAATCTAAGCTGTTAGCTAAACTTACATACCGCACGAAACGCGACATCGTAGCCCTCATTTTACGACAGCAGTGAGCGAGAAGTATCTCCGAGGTCGTACCAGACCAATCCGCCTGCAATTCAGCACGACACCAGAGTCACTTGCTCGACGAAAACAGATTACTCGTTTTCTCACAAAAAACATGGTATTCATTAAAGATATGGACAAAGTGATTGTTTTCTGAATGAATATAATATAACAATACAAAATATTATTGAGGTTAAACCTATTTAAATGGTCAACTGTGGCTGTGGTTTTTAGGGGAATCGTAATATTATTATTATATTCCCAAGTGTTATTTTCCTCAATAACGAACTAAAAGAAATTTCTAAAATAGATCTAAGGACGGAAAATTCTATTCATGAACGTTGAAATGTCTTGCGGTTAATTTAGGTGCAAGGTCCCCGAGTGCGGTTGGAAGGATGTGACATTCCTTTTTATTACTTACGGATAGCCCATATTTATTTTAATGTTGATATAACATAAACATATTAATGAGAATGTGTTGAGTAACCGCAGTGCCCGAGTGATTCAGTACTTATTCCAGCGGTGAGGTAGTTACAATTAGTTCTGTTATTAGAACAACAACAGTCATTCTTCATTGATGGTTTCCTTAAATTCCTAGGTCGTTACTTTATATAATTAACTGAATCATCATCATCAATTTTATTGGTTATACCCGACAGTGTCACAAGGAGAGTAATAAAAATATGATTTCTTATACGTCAATAGATTTTATCGTATGAGGAGTTGTTAAATTCGTTAAGGAAAAAATGGGAGTGATACTGGATGCATTAAAATATATTTTAATCAGTTGGGCTTTTTAACGTTCATTTTAATATTAGGTTAGTTTATAGCATAGTGGGCAATCAAGCAAATGAATCATAAATATCCAACTATGCCTTTTGAAATCCTTAAACCGTTGTGTATATGAGCTTTGAGAATTTCTCTTCTTCAAATCTTCCCTGTAAAGCAATTTGGACTTGCATAAAACATGTTAAAATAGCCATCGCCTTCATGAATGTATTACAGTAGTGAGATGTATTTTTTTTAATCGTACGTTTAATCGTTTCGATCCTCCTGCTACATTATGCATAATATGAGTCGTATGGATTAAGTAACGTATCTGCTACATTTATCTATTAATCACCGCAGCCTGTTGACACTGTCGACAGAATCGACGCTAACATAAATCTAATCCTTGATACATTCGTGACGCTTCTATTATATTTCTTAATATGTCAATCAATCTTGCCAATGTTATCTGTTCATCGAATAAACGGTAGGTTGAATCACAGGAGTGGGCGGAATTTGATGTGATGTTGATAGGTAGCACGGTAGTCCAAGTTATTAGCTTGGACACACGCGCATATCTTGTTGAGCAAATAGCACTTCAGCTGTCAGATGAATATCTGATCTACGGCGGGAATACAATGGGAGCAATTGCATGAATAATTATTCAGACTTACTGAATTAATAAATACCATCAAAGTTGACTGTTACTTTTTGGATAAATTTAAAAGATTATTTTCGTTGATAGGCTTGCATGACATGCAAGTTATTTTAACTAAAAATTATACAGTGGGGAACTCTGTTTGTATTGTATTCTTAGGCTTTTTTAGTTGTACGCGTTTAACGGGTGCATTAAGTTCCTTAAATTTTATAGTACGTGTGTAACCATCACTTTATGCTGGTGTGACACAATAGAGGTATTAAGATATAAAAACCTACACATCCTCTGATGGTGCGGATGTATATGCAGCGCATGCGCACTAGATAATGCATCTGTACTATTCCAACAACCTTTTTTGCTTTCTATGCAAAAAAAAAATGATATTGGGACATCTCCACCAGTAGTAAAAGTTAAATTATAATATCGTGTAAACATTATTTGTCCAGGATTCATTATTTGCGGTGCGTGTGTCGACAGGCTTACGGTTGCACAAGACTGGTGTTAAGTGTATACGAAATATAATGAACACAGGAAAAAGAATCGTTAAGAATCAATCGAAAGCGAAAGCGGACAATTCGGTTTGAAAGTGTGTTACGAGTGCAATAATTTAAATCAACAGTAGCCAGAAGGATATTATTGATACAACTTAATCATTTCAACGCAATTCATTTTTATTACATCGATGATTTAAATCAAGATCAGTCACGGGTGAAAAATATTCTGAATTGAGAACTAAATGAAAAATATATTATATTTGTTTCTAAACCTTAATAAATAGTGTACACATATTATGGTCTAGATCTAATGTTACCAGCCTTCTAAATTTCTTTTGGATCTAATTTTTTTAATTTTGATTAAACTGTTTTCCATATTCAAAAAAATATACCCGTGAGAGTTGGGGTATTTGGAGATATTTTTCTGTATATATATTATATATATAATCTGTCTGTCATACATGATAGCACCACTTGCGAAGGAAAAAAGTACTCTTTTGATGTGACATTGATAAAATATACGCAAAATATTAATTAATCTGTGATAATTTAAATTATTATGCAACAAGCATAATAATTTAAATATATAGCAAATATTGTGTACTTATCAGTCTGGGCAGGTCTGTATACAAGATGCATGCGAACGTTCATATTTTGAAAGCGACAAATAAATTTGTTCAGTTTACTCGGCACTTAGTTAAACAGTAGAAGCATCATTTTTGGTATTTGGCCAACTCACGTACTAAATGTTTTCGTCTTGGACGTTTCCTGTAGAAATCACAGTGGAACACGTATCAAAATACACACGCGATTCGCAAGTCTTTCTAAACGGGCAATAAATTCCTAATATTTTCTAATGACATACTTGTAACTTACAATTCAAATATAAATTAATATTAATACTGACACAATATTAACATATATAACTATTTACACGTGCACCATTTAATACTGCGGTTGACAATTTAATCATTTACTGGAAAATAGAAGCTTATATACCGATGGAAGGTAAAAACAAATGTGATTCATACAAAGAAATACAAAAATAGGGATTCGATGACCCAGGAGCAAACTTAAAAAAATTGTAAGAGGTATTGACATAGCAGATTGCAAACGAAGGAATACCTCTCGCTTGTATGATATCGTCTTTAAAGTACTATGCAGTCACATTTACGTGCGGTTCGTGAGTAGCCGGTGCTCTGAGAGGATGGACTAAAGGGAGACCATGCATCTGCATATGCGGATACAGGCGTCGATAGTTGCTCAATGGATCCAATTATTAATTAGTCCCCCGATGCTAAAGCAAAAAACAAAGTGATCCAATAATCCGTTTTTTCCTTTCGAGGTACGGAACTCTAAAAAATATGCTGATGATGACGATGGCTCAGAACTACATCTAAATTGGTTCGTGAAATTCACAACGTTTTTCAAAAACCATTTCGGACTAAGATGAAGTCATTCCGAGCATAACATTTCCGCAACGTTTCTTGCGCGCGTGCCGTCCACATACAACTGCCTTCACTCCTTCAACATCGTTACTTCTTTATTGGTATTGTCGACTTAATAAAACTTTTAAAAATGTCTTAATAAAATTATATTTTAGAGTGTATTGGTACCCAAAATTTAAACAATTTTTCTTTGAAATTCTTACTAAACGATTACATACACCGGACGGCCGCTAGTCGCAGGTATAGCCAAGCACTCGAGGTCTTTGACCTTATATCTATATCATGCGGTACATATTTTCTTAAAGTATGAACACTACATTCGGCGAACTACGTAGATAAGCAATTTTATAGGTTTATTATTGTTTTATTGTTAATATTATTAAGACCATTAGCTACCACGCCCTAAAAATGTTCGATCCTTTGTAATTGGCGTTGTATAAGAGGCCAATAAAAATAGCAAGGTTTTTTTTCGGACATGAAGTTATGCGTGGAAGCGAAAGTAAGTTCAATACAGCTTTATGGGATTGCCATGAATGCTCTTCGGGTGACGAGACCAGCTTTGGGATCGAAATAGGTAACGATCCCTTTTTCCGCAGATAGGACAGAGGCATCCATGTATGAGAGTGTTTATTAGTTGATTTAACTATTATTATCACATCCAGAGGGAAGGAGGAAGGTTAAAAATTTTGTATCGTAAGTGTCAAAATAATTATGTTATTTTCTACGTCTCTCTTTAATGGCTATTTAAATGTGTAGTGTGTTACATATGTATAAAGTACACTTATGTTTGAAGTCGCACGCAATTGACATAAACAAATAATTGGTATTCACATCGAATAAAAAAATCAAAATTGCTACAAGCTGATCCGCTATTAATCTGACAGCTCTTTACCGAATTCGTGATCTGAATTGTAATGTAGTTCTTTAATAGCTGTTGCTTATAATATAGCATGTTAGTTAAAATATATGTCTTTACACTGCATCTTTTACTGGCTCCGCTATATGTATAAGGGACGGAAATGGGAATTGCTTTCTACTTCTCCTGTTTTCTTCTGATTAAATTCATAGGGGATCCCAAGACAATGCTGTCTTTTACTCTCGGGCTACCTGCGATCATTTCAATGGGTACACAGCGGATGCCATCGATTCTGGTGACGCAGGAGTAGCAGTGGTGCGTGCATTCATGTGGTTGACTAAGCTCGTTTAAAAAAAACATTATAAATATAGATTTACAAAAATACTTTTGTTAATCAATCTTTTGTAATCATAACGTAAAAAATTAAGGCATATTTTTGGGTCAGATTTGGTGACTGGAATAAACTCCGTAAGTAAACCCTTGTCGCACGTTTTCAGATCCCACGCCTCGTGGTGATAAACTGTAATTAGCGAATAGGAAATTCTCAGCACTCAAACTTTTGCTGAACACTGAGGAATAGTCTATAGGTCGATACAGGTATGAAGCGAAGATAGCCTATGGAATGGTGGAGTGTTTGTCAAGGCGCGGTGGTGATATTCCTTTAATAGTGGATTCTGTGAAGTTGGATTCTGGGAATTGTTAACAATTGATTTCTCTCGGGGCGTGAGTAGAGGATCTAGTCCAACACGACCCGAGAGAAATCAGGCGCAGGACCAACGGCTTAACATGCCCTCTGAGGCAGGGCCACAGCAGATGGTGTTCACGCCTTTGGACTCGAACCTGCCACATGTCTGTGAACATGCCTACCACTAGACCACAAGTCGTAAATCATTTTCGTGTGTCGTTGTGTCGCATTGTGTTAACGGGAAATTTGGGTAATACAAATAATTATGACAATGATTAAAAAGTTGTTGAAGTCAGTTCTGATAAGGTGACAAGAATTCCCCACCATGGTTTAAGCCTTGTCGTGGCGGTGGGGCTCAGTAGCCTGGGGTTATCCGAGACACCTTGGTCGAAGCCAATTGAACCGAGGAGGTGGCGGCTCTTAGTACCCCTCCTATAAGAAGAGGGGACTAAAGAGCAGTAGGAGGTGCCGCTCTTTGTACCCCTCTTATAAGAAGAGGGGACAAAAGAGCAAAAAGTGGCGGCGCATCTGAGCACCGGGCAAGGGGCGAGGATGGGAACCTCACCCCATTGCACTGTCCCAAAGTCGGTGGGGTTGTCCTGTGGTGCGGGACAACCCCATCTGTGGAGGTGGCGTCGGTCTCTTCGGGGACTGACTTGCCGTCGAGGTGCCCTGATGATTTGTTGTTCCGGGGCACCTCATCAAAAACGCACTGGTGGCACTCGCGGTGGTTTTTGTGGGTGTTCGGCACCATATAATGTGCCGCGAGCCCCACACACCACTGGACCCCACCCAGGGCCAGTGAAGGCGCGTAAATGCGTTTCCCCGCGTCAAAAAAAAAAGTGACAAGAATTAGTAAGTGGACTAACCGCCTTAGCAAAAATCCGTACGCAATAAACTTGGCAGGGTCCCAAGAAATCATTGAAAGGGGACATTCAAGTGCTCTCTGTGTACAACGTTAACCCAAATATATTAGTAAATATTACATAAGATAAATATTACATAAGATAAATATTACATAAGATAAATAAACAGATTATTTTTTTAGTTTGTCTCTATAAAAAAATAGTTGGCTTAATCGTCTGTAAATGAATTTAGTCATATAATATAACAAGAAATGGGTACAAAAGATAGACAATTAGCGACTTTTAGTATGACACCAGCTACTGTGAATAACAATAGTTACCACAACAAATTATGCACTAAAACTTTTGGTATCGCTCTATTCATGTGTGATAGCCGCATGAAGATCCGTTCAGTAGATTAAAAACCGGATCACGTACAGACAGACAGCTCTCGGTGACTTTGTTTTATAATAAATTTTCATTTTCGTCTAGCAATAATTAATTTAAATTGCATAATTACGGACAAACTCGTATCACATTGTAAGGTTTTAAGTGCGAATATTATACATTGCATGATGTATTTTATTCATATAATTGGATTATTCATATAATTGGATGGAATGTTCTATAAATATTTATGACATACATGACTCTCGGCGAAGGCGCCATCTTTCCGATTTCTTTCCACAAGGGTACATGCGTATGGTATCTCGTTTGTGTTATAGTTCTAAGAATGTAGGTCATAGAGGCTATAGTCCTATGTTCCTGTTATGGAGTCGATTTTGCTAGCGAAAGCAGTGCCTCGTTCTCACCCGTTCAGTGCCAAGGTTAACTTTCGCAGCCTTTCCAATACCTTCCACGGTACATACACAACAATTTTGTTAAATATTATTTTAGTTTCAACTAAAAATAATATACGTTTATTAATTAATATATTCAATAGCATACTGATGGAACTTTATTAACTACTGACTAGTTATAAATTCTAAGAGTAAGAGGTAGTGCCATGCTGCGATGTAGCGGAATTGGGCCGGTACGGCCGGGGAGGTACCTCCCGCTCACATGACACCGGCGTAAAGTGGCATCTTCGGTGTCACGTTTCGTGCGGTCTGTGAGTACTCGGTGGCCCAATGAGGGGACAGTTAAGAGTAGAGTAACACAACGGCATAGTAATTATGTTGCTGGGGTGATGGAAAGGAGAACACCATATTGGGATAAGAAATATGCGTATGTTCTTGGGCGTCGTAAAAATGCGTCTATTACTCGTTTGTCCCTCTATACTTTAAAATAAAATGAATTGTCTTTAGTAATGTGTACTTACATAGGTACTACGTATATTTCTTATATAGACTTGCATTGTTAATTAGTTGTTCCAATAAATGTTGTGACGATAGCCACGATAATTCCTGACTTTTACCAAACAATTTCCATTACAGTTATTGTTTCCTTTTTTATATTATAGGGCGATAAACGAGCACTTGGAGACTGTTAATAACCACTGACGCCCACAAACATACGCATATTACTTATCCAAATACGATGTTATCCTTTCCATCTCCCCTCCAGTGGACCATCGGTCTGTTAGAGATAAATAGGTTCTTTTCTTGAAGATCTCTAAGTCGTACCGTTCCGGGAATACCGAAGGGGTAGCTGATTCCATAAAGACGTAGTGTGTGGGAAAAAAATTGCGATTGGGCCTACCGGTCTGTCACCTTACACCGAGAGGTATCTCCTCGGTCGCGCCGGACTAATTCCCCTGCAATACAGCATGGCACCACCTCCTAATAAAGCGACTTGTATTTCTTTGTAAACGACGTTACTTATCTTTTAAATTGAAAGCCTATATTTTTCATACTTTACGATAACACAATGAACATCTGCGAACAATGCAATAAAACGATTCAATATCCAATACCATTAAGAATAATGAGAGGCAACCAGTATTAATTATATTAAGTTACTTAAGCCGAGAGATACCCTGGCGAAATATGTCAGTTCACATTTGTTTTTGTTGCGAATAAATTCGTGAGACTACGAGATGTAATCATTGAGAAGCTCAAAGATATACAGCAACATAATTATACGAATTAAATTATTCATCACGAAATAAAAGCTTTTATGTGATAATATTTAAATGAAGGCACGCCGGCGTTGATATTGTGTATCAACAATTCTCTTTGTTTAAATGAAAATAAGACTTGTAGTAATTTTGGTTGACGTTTAAACATTACAGAGATACAAAATCTTTCCACAATACCGTTCGAGATTGGACCGAGTAACGGAAGGCACATGAAATCGTTTTAAAAGTCTATATGGCTGAGAAGGATGGTGGTCGACAGTCAAGCAACCTTTTTTTTTGACGTGGGGACACGCATTTACGCGGCCTTCACTGGCCCTAAGTGGGGTCCAGTGGCGTGTGGCGCTCGCGGCACATTATAGTGCCGAATACCCACAAATCACACCGCGAGTGTTACTAGTGCCGCCTTTGGTGAGGTGCCCCGGAAAAACAAATCATCCGGGCACCTCGACAGCTAATCAGTCCCCTAAGAGACCGACGCCTCCTCGACAGGGGGATTGCCCCGCACCACAGAACAACCCCACCAACTTTGAGACAGTGCAATGGGGTGAGGTTCCCATCCTCGCAATATTGAATGTATTAGTATTCAAGGGTTAAGCAGTGGTTGGGTAAAAGTCGATGGTTCTAATATTTATCTTAAAAACAATTTACATGGCATGGCTATAAATATTGACAGCTTTTAAGAGAATTTTCAAAACAACATTCTTATGTAATCGCTTCGGTTGCCAACTAGGGCAAGATGTTAGAGCATTCTAACTTTCCTCATTACTGTAATGCCCGAATATAGAAACACAGGAACTTTATTGATCATGACTCAGATTATAGCCAGTTATTATTCCTAGTGGAAACACTATGCCGCCGGTCCGATGGTTGTGTGAGACAGCCTAGAATGAGTTGCTTCGAACCTCTCAGCAACAAGGCATAATATAAAGAGAAATTATAAATTTGTGTAAACCAACGACTAAGTAAACTTAACAATAGGGATCACTAACCTAACGTCGCCCGTATCAACATCATTTGATTTTTCATTTATTTGCTCGCAGACCAAACACATTGAGTCACGTCCCAACTTCCAATTTTTTTCCGATAGCGAGAAAACCTGATCTCTGACATCATGTAAACATGACATAAACTCGCTCGCAAATAACGGCGTGTTACGTCATCGGTGATTAGAATACGATAATTAGCTGAGATAAAACTACGACGCAGCTCGCATATATAAGCTGGTTGTTAGATTATCTCACTATACTTAAGACTTAAAGCGGGGGTTTTTCTGGGGTACAATTGACATATATACAGACAAACCTCAAAAATATAAAAATGTACATATTGATACCTATGATTGACCCCATTGATTGATGTCATGAAAGTTTTTTATTGTAATCAGATCAATTCCAGGGTGTGGAAAGGAAATTTTCTTATTTCTTTAGATTCCTAGATCTTAAAAGTTATGATATGTTTTATTTGAAATGGTGTTTAAAAAAAATTCACTTGCCTTTTTTTCATGTCCAAGTACCACTATATCTTTTATAAATGGGGATTTGGCCATGGAACATGTTGCTGTAACACGAACTATTAACTACACGAACAGAAGAGTAGATCGGCAATTGTAATACAAGGTTACGTAACCTGTATCTACAGGTCCAGAACCTTACGTACATGATCAAGTTTTTTTTTTATTTATACATGTTTTATAAACATTTATAAATAAAAAAGTAACTAGTAAATAACATAGTTTAAATTCTTATTAAATCAATGTAAAATTATTTTTCATCATTAACTACTTACAAAATTCAAATTAAACCATATTTTTGGTATTATAATTTATGTTACTTTATTCTGGTTTTTCTTACGTTTGTTATCGATAAGTAATTACTATCGAGCATATAATTTGTGTGTGAAATTCAGCTACATGAGAATACCTAACATACTGTGTTATCCAATTACACTTTATGGTCTCTATGAATAAAAGTTTGGGGAAATACCTACCACCTAAAATGGATTATCATAATAAATGATAATATGGAAAGCAGGAAACAAATACAGTTAAAATGTTAACAGCATAATGGGAATAGATGCATGTAAAGTTAATTAAATTTTTATACTAACTCTACCCAAGGATTGAACAATGTTACAAAATTTCGTTAATTTTCAAAATCGGGACTTCAAGATCTGCCTCTGAAATACAGATACAAGACCAACCAACAAGTCAGAAAGATTATGATGATATCAGAAAACACAAATAACCAGTTTTTATCATATTATATAATAATAAGGAAAAAATCTTTGCCGCCATAATATACAAAAAAAAAAAAACTAAAAAAGCTTTCCGCTAATAACGGCGCATGTCTAATAATTTCGCCGAAACAATTTTATCGCTACAATACGCGTTATAAAGCTGCGTCACTCCGCCACTACTGAATGGACGGAATGATTCATTGCCATATATTTTTAGTATGCGGCATTCATGTAATTTACTACGGAATTCTCACGCCCACTATATTTTTCAACTAATATGGTAGTGGTATAAACGGCGTATGCGATGTTGTTTATGAACCGTATAAATTATCTGGCAATTATGTACGCAGATAAATATTTTTTAACAATACATCGTGATGAATCTATATTTTTGTCATGTTTGTGTAAACCGTAAGGATTTGTCATATTTAATAATAACTTTTGTATTATAAATGTGCAAGTTGATTTATATCATTATTACTTTTTTAGGTCTATTTATTGCTAGTTGAACTTGGATATGATATGTTGGAAATTTCAAACGGCTGCCACTATCAACATCACCATCATCATCAGCAAATACGTTCAACATAGACTAATGCCTTCGGCATTAATTTTGTTTTCTTAAATGTAGCGTCTAGTTCCATCTAGTTTTTATAGTTATTTGAAAATTTCAAATGTTTTGTGTATATCTTTTAAATGGTAATCCACACAAACCTTCTACAAAATATTACGATACTTAAAAAAAGAGAAATGGAATCTGTTATATTATTTTACCAATAAAAATATATTTCATTATTGTCACATTATTTTGTCTTTTGTATTTCTTTTCTATTATTATACGAAGGGCAAATGGCCAGCCAGATTTGTAGGCTGATCAGTCGCCAATCCATTAATCCACTAAGACTAAAGCGCCACCGAAATATGCATAGATAAGTAAGTTTTATTGAAAAAATTCTTGAGCGATTTGTGTCAAACATTCTTGTAGATACCAGTATTTATGGGCACGTCAAATCAAACGTGATTTAAAAATAATGAAAACGGAACACAAACAGAACAATAAATATAAATAAAGTTATGTCTCATTGTGGCCGGCCCTATCTTTTGAATCGTTTGGTTTTTATAATGTTTTATTCATGCGAGTCTGTCTCCGTTGTTCCTGTATTGTCTACGCGTTCGCAATTATAAAATTTATGCGTTGCCTTTAGGCAGATCACCGTATTAATGATGCCGAGTCATTCGTGTTCTGCTATGATAATGGAGTCTGTCCACCTGTTCACTTGTTGATTTATCGCACTCTTATGATCGATGTCTTTAAGAATATAAGTGACCACTTCAAGTTATAGCGTAAAAAAGTTTGACAGGGTCCCGCGTCATGTCATTTACTGCATGCTAAGCGTCCGTAAAAAACACATTCTCATTTTTCGTCTTGTTTATCTCTTATGTTATTGTGTTAGGGAGGGGAGTACATACGCCACGAACTGTAAACTTTGTGAAGTCTAGTAGTTAATCTATTATAGAATTGATCGGACCACGTAGTCCAACGGCCATCATCTATAAATAGAAATCGGGACCTAATTTGAAGAGTGCACAATGGCGCGTCCTTCACAAGTCATGTGCCAATTTGCTACATGGGTTACGAACGATTGCCAAGCTGAGCTCGGTTTGAAAAATAAACTTGTTACATTAGGATTTTATGAATCTGGCATACACCTACGAGTATGCTGTCACGTATCGTTCGCGTTATGCATTTCCTGACGCCTATTGGCGGGGACGAGAGCAGGCGGCTGGAGGGCAACAAGTCTATATAACAATTATGGGAATGTCTATGGTCATCGGTAGTTACCAATATGTTCCAAAAGCGTTTGTCCCTTTATGCTCTATTTTAGGTAGAGGTATAATCTATACTAATATTATAAAAAGAATATTCCAACTTAGTTCTTAATTTTTCGGATATATTGAACCGATTTTGTAAATTATTAGATAACTGTTGGCTGAGGAGGTAACATAGACTATATTTTGTTAGTGTTTTTCATCATCATTATCAGCCTTTATCGGTCCACTGCTGGACATAGGCCTCGTTCAATGAACGCCAACACCGAGCTCCTGCTACTCACATACGTCTCGGACCAGCTAACTGAAAAATGTTATATAAGGTAAAAATTAAATCAGAGAAAAGCAGGACAGATGATTCACCATAATAGTAAAAACACACAGCGAAGTGGCGAGGTTTCGCTAGTATAAACATAGAACAAAACTTAGCTTGCTGCGAAGCATCTAAATCAGACACGGTCTCGCTCACATAATATGAGCGTGAAGTGATGGCTACATGCAATTTATCTTTAATGGCCCAATTTTTTTTGTAAAGGGGTATGCGGTCGGAACCTTTTGATGAAATAATTTTATGCAGATCTGTTGCCTGTGCATCCCTCCCTTTGTTTCCTATGGAACACCGGAAAAATTATGGCCTTAGCTCAGCCAAACCATTATTTTTAGAGTTAAGCTCTGTCTGTGTGGATTTTAATGGGCTTCGGGTAGTCATCTATAGACGCACAAGAAATGTCTTACATGTCCGAGTCAAAGGTAGTATAAAATTGACCTATATTATAAGCCAAGGAAAGAAGAGGGCAGCCATGTAAGGCGCAGCTACACCACGAAGATGTACATAAAACGGACGAACATGATACATAATGATCACAAACAAGAATATCTTAATATTAATGAGCTGGAAATATTTAAAGTCACTTACTGAAGGTTGATAAATACGATGTAGTTAAAAATAAAGCAGATCACATAATTCTCGTTGAAAATTCGAGAAAACGAGCCGCTCCAGGAATGTATAATTACGTATTTTATATTTTATTTCGTAAAATTATCCTTAAAATATTTTTGCACATTAAAATTGTAGGTATTAGACAATTAATGACACATTAAATTCTTAATTGTCATCGATACATACGCCTCAAATGGATTTTGTGTATTTGAAATAATTGAAATACTTCAACATTTTCAAAGCGATAGAATCTGAATTTTACAGTGCTGGGAAAATTATCGAATAATACATTGATTTATAAAAATACTATCAGGAGTGATATTTTTTTTTCGTCTACTGCAGTTTTTTTTTAATAACAGACTTAATTAACGCTTGCAGATTATTCAATATCTTTAAAGCCTATTTGGCTATTTTATTAACAGTAAAAACGGTAATTTGATGTAGTGTCCTAACCTAAATATATTAAATGTGACACTGCTCATGTTTACAGTAAACAAGTAAAACCGATAGCTAATAAGTATTGTCAATTAATAAATGTCAGACTGAAAATCAGTGTAGTCTCGCAACAACGAAAATGCGGAGTCTGTCCCTCTGTTTAGTTCTTTCTTTTCTTTGGAAAACTGCAATTTTGTATGTGGATATAATGTTTTAAAAATAAAATGTTTATAATGAAGAAGAAAATATTTTGCCACATATTCCGCTATTAATTATAATTGCTTATTATTACTATATGCTAATTACTCGATGTCTATAATGACGATTGAAATATTGTCATTATAACAAAATAAATGAAGCATATAAAATAATAAATCGGTACATATAAATAGACATACTAGACTGAACATTTAAAAATTTGATGCCCAATTATCTACAGCTCTCTCGCTAGCACCTCTCATACACGATATGCCTCGATCTATCCAAATAAAAAGCTGACAAACCAGCATTATATAGTTAGCTAATAAACAAACACAAGAATAATCGCCGTTTAACATTTTCAATCATTTAGAATACGATCAGTAGAGGTGATGTAAAGCCGTATAAAAGGAATTGCTTCGACAGAATGAGGTTTCCCATCAATCAATAAGATAAGTGAATTAGAATTACAATTCGCACATGAGATCATCTACAGAATACGTTTTTAAACCTGTACTAAAGACGCTCGTACCGACAAGTGATATTGCTGCATTTATATTTTTACGACCATAAACCGAAATATTTTTATTGCGATGATTTATAAGTAACACTTTCTCTATACGATATTGTTTAGTAATGCGTGGAGGTCGTATAGCGATATTGTTTAGTAATGCGTAGAGGTCGTATAGCGATATTGTTTAGTAATGCGTAGAGGTCGTATAGCGATATTGTTTAGTAATGCGTAGAGGCGTATAGCGATATTGTTTAGTAATGCGTAGAGGTCGTATAGCGATATTGTTTAGTAATGCGTAGAGGTCGTATAGCGATATTGTTTAGTAATGCGTAGAGGTCGTATAGCGATCTTGTTAAAATACGTTCTCGTGGATACAGTCGTAAATAAGACATTTAAGCTGACCAAAGGCGTCCGAGTCCACCAAAAGGCAACTTTGAGTGGCACCATAATCCCATAATTTTGGGTATAATTATCACTGTATTCGAGACCGAACCACATTCTCTCTAAGCAGTCAGTCGTATGTTTTATTTGCCACGCCATGGTAATAATAGTTGATTAGTTATTCTAACTCTTTTATCTGGTTGCATCTCTCCAATACGCGGAAGAGATGGGATTGGTCCTCATTTTGATCCTAAACCTAGTCTCGTCGTCTGTCGAGCTGCGACACCCATAGGCATCCGATGGACCTTGGGCTTCCTTTCGCTTCCACAGCATAAATCAGGTCCACAAAAAAACTTCCATTATTTTAGAGCATGATTTTTGGAGATCCTTTTAAATTAGGGTTTGTTGTTATTGCGTCTAGCAAAAAAATCATATTACGCACCTCACTTTATTGTAAAACCACAAAAAACCTCTTACTCTAACTTACTTATGCATATCCCTGTTAAAATCGTAGTTCATGACTGAAAAATTCTGAAAAAAACACGGATTAACCGTTTAAAATTTCAATCGATTGTGTAACGCAGAATATTCATATTTTCTGATCGTAACATCGCAACATTGCCTTCCTGGATATTTTACTCAATATCCGATAAAGTAAAACTGTTTACACTGACTTGATAAAATCTTGACGTCTTGACAATATGGCCACCCAGTCAAGTGTTCAAGGGAAGTCATCGAGTTGACACATAAATGTAGTTCAATTATATTCGTGAAAGGGTGTACGGTACGAGCGGTTTAAATGTCGCTTGAAGTTTGCCACACACATATTCACATTGAGGGGATCGATGAAACGATCTCAGATAACAGAACTTATGAAATTAATTTTAGTTAGGTCAGGCAGAGCCTTTGTGTGGTTAAACTCCTCATATTTTTAAATAATAAAATTGCGTCTACAGGTATTACAAAAGAAAATTTTGAGCAATATTTCCTTAAGCTATTTTACCATCTCCCTGCTAAGAATATGTTTGAAGCATGACAGTGTTACTAACAAATCTGTAAGCAATATTTATTACTGTTTATGTTACTACCGTCGTCTGGTCGCAAATACAAAAATACAAAGTTTTAACTAATAATGATTAAATCCTACAGGTAAATACCTAATGTTATAATTATAACACCTAATACGTTTCATTGTATTCCTGTTTCCTTTAGACTCTCGATGCTTACGTAATGTCTAAAATTAAGACCAATGGCTTCGAAATGTGCCAACATAAACTAAGATTTACGACCGGTGGAGTCTTTAAAACGAAGTTTAGGTTATGAAAGAATACTCAAAACAATCTGAATGCGTTCGCACATAAAACCAGGTGGGATAGAGAATAAAAAGTGTGTTCGGCCTTCGTTTATTTATGCTGAGAGCTGGTGTGAAGAAAAGTGAATGCACTATGGGACGCGACCTCACCTGTTCAAAACGCCAATTTCAAAACGAATATTACCCTTTGTTCCCGAGTGCCGCCCGCGAGGTGCTTACGTTTTTATTGAGTTTCTGACTTAATGTGCCTGCTGCAATGTCGAGGCCACCTTATGGCGTGTTAACTATTGAAAGCCTGCCTCTGTAAATGTCCTGCATTCCATATAATTGTACTTTATGATCATTTGAACAATTATTACAATAGGTATTTCATAAAATTTATGTAAAGGAATGATAAAGTTTTAAAAGGAAAAAAGATATTGCTTTGCGTCTGTAACATAAAATATAGTATATACCAATGTTATAAAGAGTAAACTTTTCACTGTTTATTTGTTAGTTTGTTTGTTTGTTTGCATTGAATAGACACCGAAAATACTGTACCAATTTGAAAAATTCTTTTTGCATTAGAATCCCACATTTTTGTGATTACCATTATAATTTTGGCTGTATAGCATTTTCTAAAATGTATATATGGACTTCAATATTGTAAGGAAAACTAGCTGTTTCGGCAGACGATGTTCTGTCATAAATTTAATTTCATGTCATTTTCACGATGACATTGAATCTTCCTTACAATGAATTTATAATTTACACATTTGTAAATCAATAAATTTTTGGCATAGTTTGTGAACTATCCGTGCGAAGCCGGGGCGATTTGCTAGTCTTTCTACAAAGTCTTGATTGACTTTCTAAAAAAAGCCATCAGTCCGCCACGGACTTTATAACCGCCATGGTTACAAAGTCTGTTCTTTGTCTAAATTTCATCAAAAATGATTTGTGATTGAGGTGTGAAAATGGTAAACAGAATAATTTACTTCAGCTATAGTATTGGTATAGATTTATTATTAAATCACTTTGAAGTATTATTACTTGTTGGGATATACATTAAAATTTGTAAGTAAATGCGTGAGTGGCAATGCAGGTATGTAAGAAAGATGATATTTACCGAATTATATATGGCATTAGGGAATTGGCGTGAAGATGCGTGTGTGTGTGTGTGTGTGTGTGTTTAATCTGAGGAATTTAAATGAGAACTGCTGTGTTTGTTGCGCCGGTTTTTCTCAGGACAGGGTTAAGGTTGAAACGGTGGTAGGTTCCTTTTACTAATGTTCAAAATATATATTTATGAATCTCACACGTAAAAAATACAAAATCGGTAAGAATGAAATCTAACACAGATATGGATTACAACGTAACAACATTTTTCATCCCGAAAAATGCCTTGTATAGATTCTATGCGGATGAAACCGGGGGGCACAGCATATATATGTCGCATCTAAAAATGTCGCTATTTTTCCTAAGATAAAATCATTTATACTTTTCAGTAAAAGACCGGTGAATAGAATGTTGTAAATATTGAAAAAACAATAGATCCCATTCACTTAAAAAGAATAATTCACCTAGCGTACTATAGAATTTTAAATTTGTTTTATGCTGGCTTAAGAATTATTTATAAGCGCGTCTTCTTAAGAATGATCTCTTTTTATTTCTTTAAAAAGTACAATATTTTGGATGCGAAAATAAATACGGCAAGAAATATTACAATACAGCGTCTAGTTCTTTTTATAGTAGGTATTAGGGGTCAAACGAGAAGTCGGGATTGTTTCATGACTACTCCCACCCATAGACCCCCATAATTGTTATATAGACTTAGTATTCCATCCTCGAAAAACGTCATTATAGACATCTCTTAACGACGGTATCATTTAAACGAGAGGATTAGCCGGCTCATTTGGGCATTAATGCAGCATGGCACTACCTATTATGTAAACAGCCATATCTAAAGAAAGGTACAGTGATTCACATAATGCAACTAGCGATTACGTTTTCCTCGAACTGTTTGACGTAACGACATTCGTGTAACGTGTTTGATTAATTTGCGGAGCAAATGGAGCGTGTAATAATTTCCAACGTGAATCATTTGCGCATCCATTGAGATTTCGTCTCGAGCGAAATACGAACAGACACATTAAAGGCCTCCTACTCTCGTCGCCAGACGAGCACCCATAGCAATCCGACAAAGCTTATCTTCGCTTCCGCAGCATAATTTCAGGTCTCCGAAAAAGAACACACTAAAGAGTTTTATGACAAGATCCTTCTAGAAAACAGTATCAGTAGACGTAAGTAACAGGTGTTAGATTTACGTGACTTTAAATGTGAGTTTGTATAGGTTATTTAAAAAAAGTTCAAGAATGAAGCCGACGTATCACATACATTTTAATAAAATTGGGGTGTTTAATGTATAAAAGAGACCAATAAATTAAGTCCACAACTTGATCTCTACACGAATCCGAGGCCATCTTTGCTACCGCGCAGTTAATTAGTAATAGTTAAATTAGCTATTATTAACTTTCATATCGGGATGCATCTCTCCCATCAGCGGGAGTGTGAGGGGTCGGACCCCTTTTTGACCGCAAACCGAATCTTGTTGACCGACGAGTATTTACAGCGTCCGATGAAGCTGTGTTCGTTCGGCTTCTCTTCATTTCTACAGAACAAGTTCAGGTCCGAAAAATGATATATTTTTTGCGAAAAAATAAACAAGGCTGTTGGATCATCTGATAATGAATTGTGCCGACGCCCATAAACATTCACACCACCAGTGATTGAGACGATGATAGTGTCCCATCCGGTGTTGCCTTCCTCTTCCGATTCCCCTTCGGAAATTCGTGGATTTTTTTAGGGTGCCAACAATATTTATAATGTATATAATACCGACTTTACTTTTTTAGATATCCGTACCAAGAAAGAGAAATCATGGGAAACCTAATTGTAAAAATCAAAGTACAACAACTGGCAATAGCCCACATTTGTTTAAATGTAATTGAAAAATAATTAATTAAGATAAAAGGCCAAAAGAAATCCATGAGTACTACATTATAGTAGTTTTACAGCAAGGCGAAGTATACGGAGATATTTTATGGTATACCACCAAACGCATTTACCTACTGTCTACGCACCGTGGCGATACAAAAACTTCACCCAAACAAACGCTCATCATATCTATTCAATGAATTTGACTTTCATTAAGGATTTTTGACTTTACAATTGCAAATAATTTATGCGATCATGTCTGTTTTAAATCAAGAGTTCGGTGTAAGGTGTAAGGACGCAAATGTGGCACAGTTTCTCCGATTCAATTTGATTTAAAAAAACATTGTTAAATGAATTTCAATTCACTAAAGAGGAATACTTGCATAAGAGCGGCGCAATAATTGCGTGCCGTTGTCATATGTGAATTTATGGGCTCTCTTATTAACTTCAATCAGTTCCAAAACATCGTATGCTCCCAATGCAACCGAGGTGTCTGTTTAGCAAATCAGGTCGAGGTCGGCTTCATTACCGACCTAGAGTAACACAATTAGATTCACATAAACCGATGTTGCTCGAAATATATATCGTACGAGACTTTATTTCAAATTCGGAAGTTGTATGTGCTTAAAATGTTATAATATATACCGCCAGCCCGCCGCAACTTCCACTGCTCAGTGGAATGTTAGCTAACAAACAATGAATGAAAAAAAGTAACCTACGTTAATCCCAAGAATCTCAAGTATCTCTATGTGAAGTTAAATCATACTCGACAGATTGCGTTGATCCGTCATACACAGAGAGACCCTCCTTTCCTATTAATAACATTAGTGTTGACAATCCTAACCTCAGTTTGATGGTTTGAAAAAATGATCTAACGCTATGAAAGGAGGTAGGCACTTCACTTGCTCGGTTTGAACTCCCGTGCCTCCAGATATAGAGATCCAGATATCACAATATATGGCAAAAATTCATTGATATACAATAATGCAAAAATCATAAATCTAAATTTCGGCCTCGTCAACAGTACATGTCACCATGACGACAAATTCAATTTATGACAGAACAACGTCCGCCTTTTTATATTTTGATATTTTATTTGATATTCTTTTACTCCGTTACATTGTCGACGTTTTCCCACTGATCAAGACGTTTTAGACAAGGTTATATAGACTATGTTCAGATAGTGTAGGATTAAAATGGTAAAATAATTTTTCAAATCGGTCTCTGGTTTAATTGTTTCGGTGAACGCAAAAAAATAAATTTTTTATCTTTATAATTTTAGCATAGATGTAGTTAGTACTTAGGTCGATCTAAAAGTTCGTAGCCTAACCTACATGGACCTATGACATCTTTTTAAATTTATCGTCATTTGTTAGTACGTGTCAAATTGATTTATTGTGCGCAGTTTCATTCCGATACTGCAAGATATAAATTTTCTGTGATTATTTGTTTGAAGCAATCTGACGCAATTTTTAACAATGGAGAAAATTGGACACCGTGCAGTCATTAAGTACCTCAATACAAAAGGCCTATCACCAAAAGACATCCATCAAGATATGGTGAGCACTTTGGGGGAGTCTGCTCCATCGTATTCCAGTGTCAAGATGTAGGTAGCTGAGTTTAAGCGTGAGAGCATTAAAAATGATCCTAGGAGTGGAAGGCCTACATCCTCTACCGCGAAAGAAAACATCGATAAAATTTGTGATCTCGTACTGGGTGACCGACGTTTGACCATTGGTAAGACAGCTGAGATAACAAACATTAGTTATGGCCGGGTGCAACACAAAATAACGGAACAGTAGGGGTTCCATAAGGTTTCTGCTCGCTGGGTCCCGAGGTTGCTTTCAGCTGAACAAAAACGAGTTTGATACACAATTTCGAGTGACTGTTTGGAACTTTTTGAGACTGACCCCGAGGATTTTTTTCTAGATTTGTTACCATGGATGAAAGCTGGGTCACCACCATACTCCTGAATCAAAGCAGCAATCCAACCAGTGGAAAAGTTCAGACTCTCCTACACCGAAAAAGGCTAAGGTAGTTTTGTCCACAAACAAAGTCATGGCTTCTGTTTTTTGGGAAGCGAAGGGCATTATTTTTGTAGATTATTTACTGAAAGGTCAGACTGTAAATTATAGTTATTATTGTGACGTTTTACGAAGACTCCGGGAAGAAATAAAAAAAAAGGCCGGGAATGTTGCGTAAGAAAATTTTGTTTCATCAAGACAATGCACGTGTTCACACTTCGGTTGAAACAATGTCTGTAATCATGATTGTGGCTACGAATTGCTGCCCCACCCACCTTATTCGCCGGATTTAGCCCCTCGGATTATCATTTATTTCCAAATTTAAAAAAAACTTTTGGGTGGCTCGAAATTTTCGACTAAAGATGAGGTGATAGTCGCAGTAAACGATTATTTCGCCGACCTTCCGGAATCTTTTTTTTTTCGAGGGGATAAACAAGTTGCAGGTCAGGTGGGTGAAGTGTGTTGAACTAGATGGAGACTATGTCGAAAAATAAAAATAAATTTAGATCCACTTTTCTTTCATTTTCTTGGTCGGGATTAGAACTTTTAGATCCACCCTCGTAATTATCTTCTACGATAGAGTTCTGTGGTAGTTCGATGGAATGTCACTAATCTACTTATCAGTAAAAAATATTACGATACCTTTAGTCAACAATTGGATATCATGTGATGGGGCATTGTATATTCTTATTGCCTAAAGAGGTCTGACTGCGTTAGACGTCAGGAGTGGATCATTATTATAATTCTTCTGTAAGTCTTGGCGTTCATTTAGAAACCTCATGGCCCGCTTGAACTGTCAAAGTCTGATAATGAAAGAATGAAAGAAGGCCAGTAATTGAAGCTAGCTCTCACAACCGTCTTGGGACGGGAAATATAGATACACACATGGAAATGAATCCGTGTCTTAGAAGTATTTCTAAGACACGGATTCATTTCCATGTGTGTATCTATATTTCTCTTTAATTGAATTTCACTCTTCGTGTTCAAGAAATTGGACGGGAGCCGGATGTGAGTCCCCTTTCTTTTAGCATAGCGAGACTAACGAGCAATCAGAGCCGTTTGGTGAATATCGGCACCCCCATAACTATGAGTTATCCCTTTTTTATGGACATATCACGTGAGCGAGAGCTACCTTCCTGGTCGTGCCGACCCAATTCGGCAGCAATAGTTTTTTTAATTTTTTTATAGTATAGGAGGACAAACGAGCAATCAGAGCCAGTCAACGACTACCGACGCCCATGAACATCACCACAATTATGCTAATGCGTTTTCATATCCCCAAACCCACCCCCCTCCCGTCTATGGGCTACTCACAAAATAGGCGAGAGGTCCTCCCCGGTCGTGCCGGCCCAATTTCGTTGCATAGGAGGATATAGTGTACTATGCACAGGTAGTTCCTACCTCCTCCTATGTAGCATGGCCCTACCTCTTACAAAACTCTTTACTTACTCTTTTTTTTAATTCTATCTTAATTTTAAATCCTGTTTTTTTTTATTTCTATCCTAATTTTAAATCCTGTTTTTTTTTAATTCTATCTTAATTTTAAATCCTGTTTTTTTATCTATCTTACTTTTAAATACTGTTCGTGTACATCAAATTGTTCGAGGCCTGGTTATAAGACGCTAGTATAAACTTGTACCACATTGAACACCAAGTTTGGTTGCAGCAATTTGTATTCGCATATTTATAGATATTTCTCAACTACAATTTATTAAAGTCACGTTGTATGTGTGTCAGACGACCATCAGCATATGAAGGGCCGCTACGTATGTGTCACAAGTACACTCGTTAACGAGCAGACGTGTAAATGCAGCCACACAGCAGCGCTGCAAATTAGTGAAACTATGCTAACGTAGAGATACACTGTCGAAAGTTGAAAAACAATTGTCCAATCAGCGGTACGAGAAAACACGGTACAAGCGTAACGAGCTAGCGTGGAAATATGAGGAAATTATTATCGAATATTAGAATCATCCCGCGGTATGTCGGTAGTCGTTAAAGAGCTCCGATTCCTCGTTTGCCCCTCAATATTATAAAAAAAAAACACGTTTCTCAATTGGGCGGGAACAGCGAACCAAACGTATTGTAAGTAAATCTTTAATGCTATTATATAACATTCTTTTAATTGTATATTTATTATAATGTCCGCCTTCCATCAATATTTTATCTCACCAGTTCAGTTTGTTATGTAACAGAAATAAGCAATTTTTTCCCGCGCGCCACTTCTTTATGAAATCAGCCGGCCTCTGCGTTATTTCCGGACCTACTTATCTCTTAAAGGCAGGCGGCATCTGCGGAGCCTCTAGTGTTGCGGATGTCTGTTTGTGTTGGTGATCACATACTCACGAGTGGCCCATCAGTTCGATTGCCATTTTTTAAAAATGCCGCAAACTGTACATACTTTCAATACAATGCTAATATTTTTCCTGATCTACTTATATATATTATCATTATTATTATTATTATTATCTACTTATTCTATCTATTTATTTATTCTTATATTATATATCCTATTATCTACTTATGGCACTTAATATGCTTTTATTTCTGTCAATAAAGTTGCCAGTTTCAAACATAGGCATGAGCTTGGATCCCTGTTAGTACTTAGTTTTTTTTGTCGATTTTAACTGTACTATGAAATAATGTATTTTTCAACTCCGAACGCGAACTGAAACCTAAGAAGAACATGATTCTGCAGCGAAATATGCAGGAGACGTAAGCGTGTTGCTACCCTCTATTATTTGATCCCTGTTTCACACGATTTTTCTCGGCGTACTTTTAGAAGACTCCGTGGTCTGTCTAATCGTCTTTTCGTCTGTCTGTATAAAAAAATTAAATTCATTAATTACGTAAAAGGGCTTCCATACAACAAAAATGTATTTTTGTCTCTTTGTATAGGTTTGGTACTCTTCTTGCGCGGACCCGACCCGCACTTGGTCGGTATTTTCGTACCAAGCACGATAAATAAAGAGTAAGCACTAGGATACATACATAAAACTTGGGGATATTCAAAGAAAGAGGTACCTTTTAGGTACGCATGCTTTATCGTAGGCTTCTTCGTCACTTTCCATCAGGTGAGGTAGAGGCCAAACGCAAGCCTATCAATTATAAAAGAAAACAAACTTTGTGATACAGAAGATGCATGATAAAATCTTAGCACATATTCTCTCCACAGTTTGTGAGCCATGTGTTTTGCAAAGGTGTGATTATTTCCATATAAGTACTCTGAATAGACACAGGCTGTGTGTGTGAATGCCTACACTTGAGAAAATATTAGAAAGTGACCGGCTTTCGAAATAAAATATAACATGAAAATTTCGAAGGTGACTAATAATTATTAGTATTAATGTAAAGGTTTTTTCGAAGTCCTTATGATGCAACAGTCAAAGTTTATCTCATATTCTCGTGTCACAGTGTTATTTACCTTACTTCTCCAAGACAGCTTTAACGATTTTTATCAAATTTTATATGCATATTCAGTAGGCCTGAGAATCGGCCATTTTTTATACCCCTAAGTGATTTTTTCACCCTTAACACACGCACACATCAGGAATTACTCACAAATACACACACTAGAAATTACCTACCAATATATATGGCAAAACAACGTTTGCCGGGATGTGATTACATAACACTTTATCTTGCCATAAATATTGTAACAAAGAAAAAAAAAATATTGTAAATAACATTTATTACTTTTAAAGTGTATTAGTTTAATGCACAAATATTAAACAATTACAAATATAAAAAGGTTATTCCTGGTGGTCTAGATTGGCTGCAGTACTGTCCTTCAAACGTTGAGCCAAGTTATCAATAGAAGCACGCACCCTTCCCATGGTGAAATTCTTCACTGCCAATCGTATGAATTGTTTTAGGGACTCAAAATTATCATGGCGTTTAGAGCAAGCTGTATTCTCCAAAGCTGACCATAAATAGTAATCCAGCGGATCAAACTCGGGACTAAGTGAGGGTAGTCTTCAGCTCAGATCAAGTCCGGAACGTTCGTTTTAACCAAGATTTGGCGGATCGAGCTTTATGTTCTCGCCCCGAGTCTAGCTGAAAGGCCAATGTGGATTACCTTTTTCACAAAAATATATATACAACACGAATAAAATACAAAACAATATTCTGAAAAATCACCATAAATTTTCATTATATTTAAGTAAGTATAAAAATGTTAAGCATAGCCTTCTTTTTGCCAGCATTTCGCAACGGAATATTATGAAAGATTCGATTCTGTAGAATAATTATGCATGACTCAGCAAACATTCAATATCTGAAATTAGGCGATTAGAGTGATATGCAGAAGTTACCTTTGCTATAGAATGTGGGCTATAGAAAGCCGTCATAGCCTTTTACTCTCATCGTGCAGGAGTTCTCGCGATAGTTTCCTCGCAGTACTCATCAAATGAAAGCCTTTAAAACTAGCAGTTTCAGATCCGTAAAAAGTCTATTGGGATACATTATTTTCTTACATTTATGAGTCTTTCCTACATTTATTATGTTATTTATAATAATTATCTGTACCTAATTGTGCCAAATTTCAGTGTTTGCATCAAAGAATAACATACGTACGAGTATATATAGGTGTCATTTCCTTCTGGAATATATTACAGACAGTGTACAGTGTGTCCTGAAATATTGCTTTAAATAAAAAAAAAACAATTATTGAAAAAGTAACAGAAACTTTAAGATGTATAAGGTACACCGTATTAAGTATATACTATAATGCAATTTATAGAATAGAAATACCTCCTCCACTGAGGCCGTCAGAAGCATAGAGCCGATAAGGGTCGAGACATACATTAACATATCATTAAAATTATATCATAATACACAAAATAATTAGTGTTCGATAATTTATAATAATTCATAACCACTGAATTGACTGAATAGTGGCTCATTTATCAATAAAACCGCGATATCATTTATCGTCAGTAGGAAAAGAATAATGCGATTTAAAAGTTGACTTCTCAAGGCGACTTAGCAAGAATCAATTAATTATTTGCATATGCACACCAAATGACAGCTGAAGACTCGGAACATTAGCGTGACAGGTCTTGATGGGCTCGTGGCAGATATATCTAGAATTCGTGCCGTTTTATCTGAAAATTACTATGCCATTGACGTAACAGAGAGCACACATTCGTGATAATCAAATGAAACCTTTCATTAAGAATATGACTTCATCCGCTGCACCTAGTGCACAATAACACAGATCGTTACTGGACGATTGATGACTCGATAGAGTATTTCAATTTATGAGCCCATTCACAACTAACAAGTATTGAACATTACCCTAGTTTCCACACAATTTGGTTGCTGCTCCATTTAGCTTACCGACTTTTTGTGAGTGGTAGGTAAGTCTAGAAACTTGCTTGAATTCTAAGGTAATATACCATTTTATATAATATAGACACTATGTTCTTATATCTAAACAACCTATTCTCAGATCCGACATTCAACTAGAGTCTCCTACGTTAAGACAATTCAGCTTCCCAGGCCTTAAATTTAAATGTCTAATTCCCAATGAAAAATAATGATTTCATCATTCTCAACAAGAAATTAAAATTAAAAAATAAAATAAACATCCCAAACGTCCCAAAAAAAAGAAACTAAACAAAAATACAAAATTATAAATTGTAGCGCTTCCAGAACATAATTTATGTGCTCACAATTTTTGTGCACAATAATGTAAGTACATTGCGAGGTGGGGAAGGAACGACAATGGGCACTCATGAAGGAGCAATAAAACAAGCCTGATGAATTTATTGTCTGGCAAACATAATAATCAGGAGCCGGTAAGGTTTAAGTATGTGGAGGCCAGGTGGTATGACATTAATATGTCTCGAAATGCGGCATAAAATTTTATCCAGTATTTTAATGACATCATTAAAAACCTTTTTCTCCTAGGAGACTGTGTATCTGTTACTTACAACTCTATATTCATACTTTATATACTTATTTATACTTTGAGTGATAAATGATAATGATACTATCTTTGATTCGATATTTTTTTATGTAATCTAAGAAATACATAATAAAATTCTTAAATCTCAAAGAATCATTGTTTACATTTCTATATACTACAAATTTCTAAGTCTTTTATATAATTACTTTAATAATGCTAAGTTTAGATACTATTAGTCAGATTTGGAAAAAATATTTGCATTTGATTGCCCAATTCTGGTTAACATTTATAGATTGTTAACGTCGAAGTAGTGAATAGAAAAGATAAAGATACTTTTTTCATTCTCTTCCTTAGATAGTGTCACAAGTGATGAGAAATATTCTTAATCGTAAAATAAAATGCTAGTTGCTATAGCATACAATATATACAACATTTGTGCATAGATTTATTCATAATTACTACAATTATAACAAAGTACTTCAATACTTTGTATTGCGGACTCTTTAAAGGAAATTTCCTAAAGTTTACATTGACTTAAAGCCTAGTCATGGGCATGTTCATCCACAGTCCTGAGGTCCTGTCGAGTACCGGGTCGTACCAAAGTGTACTTGGGATTTTTCAATTTCTAATAACAGTCCGAAGTCAGAACGTTGGCCATGTTACACCCCCGTGCCTCGGACAGCACGCCAAATAAGCCATCGATCCCGCGTCTTCAGTCGTGTCGGGTTGCCGTCCCATCGGAATAGGAGTAAAAGGGAACAGTGAGTGCACATTGCCTGTACTCACTTGTCCACAATAACATGTCCTGCGCAGTTGGCTAGTTTCCAAAGAGATGGAAACCATGACCGAAATTAGGCTAGGACGACATTATTATAAATTTTAAACAACTAAAACGCAATCCCTTTTGATAATGTGGTGCGTTGTAATGAAAGCGGAAGATGTTTCTACAACAATGTATATGAGTAATTGGTTATCTATAATTCAATCGAAGATTTATCAACATAACCATATAAGGTCACAGATGTCTCGAGGGACGAACTTATACTATTTTGAGATAGATTATCTTACAATTGTAAGATAGTAAAACAAAAACACTACTTATTAGGCGAACTCCTACATAACGATATTCGTGCCTATCTTTGTGTCTGACAAAAAAGGGGTGTCCTTTCTAAAGGTTATTATGTGATATTAATCCGATAAGGATAAAAAGGCTGACATTACAATAAAGCCAGCTCATGTTGGTCCGTGGACTGCATATTTCTCTTATCACGTCTAGATTAAAACCAAGGTCGACGCCGTAGAGAACTGTAGAGTTTACTGAAGATTCCAATGCAATGTACACGATGTCGCAATTGTAGCCAGTTTCAGCGATGGCGACTTTGTCACGTCTTCAAGATTATTAATTGTCTAACTGCATTATTACAAGAAGTGGCGTATTCCATTCGTATTTTTGAAGTTGACAAGGCATTGAAGAAAGAGGTATTCATGGCATGCGGTATGAAAAAAATTTGAGGCGCAAAATCGTGTGAAACATTTCACGTTTAGCGGCACAGGCTCATCGTAACGCTTAACCGCTTTTACTTTGCTGGCTCTCTCTTTTGTATCATATTCGTTCCTAAGGAGTAAACTCCAGTCGCGTATCGTACCCGGCGTATAATACAGAAACATTTTACTCGTGACCAAAGTCGTATGGAAAAGATTACGAATGGTTGTTAGTGACGGTCTTGTCGTTACCTTTTTGTCATTATGGTTTTCCTTTTATCCTACGAGATGTGTTTTTTCGAATAAGGTAAAATTTACATTCATTGGACAAAAAGAAAATTTTGAATGAAAATAGATTTCACAAATAAAGCGCTAGAAAATTACACAACAATAATAAGCAGTAGACACATCTTTCAAATACTAGTGTCATATTTGTACCTTAAAAACGCTGAGGAGCAGTCAAACTAAACCTAATACAATGACTAGCAAAATTTAAAGATATGTAGCGGTGGATGTCCAAAATTCTCGCCCAAATCACATGGAACGACACAATCTTCATTTCACTTCGGGTTTTCGAAGCAATGAAATGGTTTCATCTTCAATAATGTCTTTAGCTTACTAAAATCATAATGCTCGATAACAAATCTGGCTGCCTGTAAGTCGATTTACGGACTATATAATTCAACATTATTTCTCGGTTCTGGTAGTAGCCTTGTGAACGCTTCGATGTAGTGAAAGAGACGGCTTGTTACGCTCTCTCGCTCGCAGTCTCCGCCCATACGTAACATTACTCTGACTCGTCACGTTACTCGTCAAGTTTACTACGTTAATATATATCATAACATAACTTAGTATTTTTAGTGTTCGATTAGAATTAGAAAGGCTAGTGGGATTCTGATAGTTGTACACATAATCTCAATTGGTCATATGACTTCTTGTATTGGCAAAATCGGTTCCGGTTTCAACGGGCGTTTAGGTCTAAAGTGGGTGTAGTGTTGGTGTAACCGTTGTTAAATAATCACCATTTATATTGTCTGGAACGCAATAAACAATCATATCAGAATAATCATATGGGCCAAGTGTGTGGAGTTGCGTACAAGCAATCTGAGTGGTCTAATTATAGTGCAGTGGGTCTGTCACGATACGCGATACTTAATGAAACGAATCAATGCGTTCATTATGTTAATGATTTCACGATGAATCATATTATATCAATGTTTTTCTTTTGTAGGCGCATCACGACATTTTATTTTTGATCGCTCCTTTAATGTCACTTATCATCATCATCCAGTTTCTCTTTCTGAATATCTTTCTTGTGGTATAAGTGATCAAACGTGTAGTGCGAACCTTTTATTGACTCTTATAGAAACAAATATAAAAAAAAAAAATTAATATCATTGAAATAATTATAATTTTAAAAACTTAAAGAAACGGTTCATTTGCAACTGGCATCAAGCGAAAACATTTTCCCATGATCCGCCTTCCTGGAATAATGTTATTACTGTACCTTGCTACATATATCATCTAAACGATTTCCTTGTAAATGTAAAATTTAAGACATACTATCCAAAGTAGATATACGAAATAAGATAGGTATTGTGCTTGTGCCCTTCTAGACACCACCATTCGTCACAGAAACCACCGTACGGCTTCGCTTCTGACTTTCTCGTATGCAGTGGGTTATGTCTCATAATATTAGATTCGCGATATATTTGATTCGTGTCAGATTCGCAAAATATTTGATTCGTATAATATTAGATTCGCAAAATGTGAGATTGTCAAAATAGCACTTTCGCAGTTTAGCCGAAGTAAAGTGAAGTATACAAAGCTGTTACTAACTTTTCTAATTTTGCATTGCAATCCTCATACAGCATAAAAAAAACTCTTCTAGAGTATTAAGTGCATTATTCTTATAATGGTACTATTGATAAAATGACAAGATGTAATCGCTCACATATTTGTTAAATATTGAATGACCTTAACATGACACCAACACACCCTCAATAATAATTTTGTTTAAAGTGTAGTCACAAGTCATAATTGCTATTTACCTGTTTGTTGAGTTTAGCTTTTTATATTTCTTAGATTATATATATATATACATGTATAAAATAAATATTGCATTTTTACTGTTTCTAAATATTTAATAAATGAGAACAGGGTTGGCTTACTATTTATTTTCCAATTTATTCTTTACCATCCTTTCTTGTTAACTTCGACCAATCCATTTACGGATCATGTCGAACTCAGCACTCGGGGTTGTAATACCCACGAAACACCTGCGGGGTGTCTTCAGCTGCTATAATTTGTGTATCCCGGATCTACAGGCAACAGGATCCCTCCAGCGTCCGGCTGGCCACGGTGAGAAGGCCAAAGTTCTACTTGTGGACTGCCCTGCTGCCTTTGAGCAGTGCGTACTGTATCGTATCTAAACGGGCCGGGTTCCCATCCCGGCCCAACGCGAGCACTCCCTACTATTGGCATTCGCGAGAAAAATGTGTTGTCTAAGTCACATAGACAAAAAGATGGACATACAGACGAACGAAACAAAAAAATTGGCTTTCGTTTTTCCTAAGAATAAAGTTCCTAATGGAACCCCCAGGATTCAGGTGATTCAAATGTCCCGCGAGTGGCCTAGTGTACATGAATATGCTTCTGAAATTAATCTTGGAGGCAACAGAGCTGAATTAGTGCATAGGTGCATAATTTTGTTATATCCAGTTTTGTCATCACTTATTTTTTGCTCATCCTAAACACTGCATTCATGTAGTAATTGAATGGCATCCGTCTATACTCATTTCTGGAAAAACTTCTTTGCTTCGTAAACTTCTATTTCGTTGTCGCATTTGAACGTATTGAAACAACAAATTAGCGTAGTGGCCTCTGGCTATTTCCACTTGCGCATTTTGCACGTAAAAAGTGTATAATTGAAGAAGAAGGAGTAGGCATTACTTTGAGAGGACCACATTATTTTCTGCTAGTAATTACTACAAGGTATAACAATTAAATAATGATAAATAAATAATTAAATAATTAAAATAATAATGATAAATCTTCATGTTAAAAAATGAATGCACTTATTTTTGTATTGATATCATATCGATTCTGCTATTTTGAGAAGATATTAGAATCTAACGTTATGCGAATAACCCTCAGGTACACTTACATTTGAAAGTCAAATCAATCTATTATTAAGAAATTATGTTGTGTATGCCATAATTACCATGATAAACTTCTCTGAACAATGTAATAGAATTTACTTAAAACGACATTATTAATAGATGGAGAGTTTTGTGTTTTCTACTGCAGGCCCATCAGTTCATTTAATAAACAGAAATTGAGTTTGCCGTTGTAGTTTACTTTCTCAATATCGTCTGCCTTGTTTAAATTACTCACTATTGAAACTACTTGACTTACTATTCCCCAATATAATATATTTTGAAGCTACCGCTGACATTTACTTGTGAATGGAGTCAATTAATATACTATCAATCATCTGTGAATTGATTAAATTATTGGTATTCATACATTTGCACAATATTATACGACTGAACAGTTTTGAATAGACATAAATATCATTCTGTTTTATAGGAGCCATAAGCCGTAGCGATAAAACTTATTTGCATGTAAACATAAAACGAAGCACAAATTAGCAAAAAATTTTTTTAAATTTTAATGGCTACTGGGGGCTAAAACAGTATAACCTTGATTTATTAATAAACGCATCGTTCTAGTGTTATCTTACGTACAATCAAACTAATGAAACAATATTACTAAGAGTAATCAAGTAGTTAACAATTACTGAAATTGATAATAATGGCCCGGTAGCATTTTATTACCACTTGAATGAGGTAGCCTTTCTGCAATTATTTTATTTCTCGAACATAATTCGGCACCGCGGTAGAGGTACGCAGCCAAGTAAAGTATGCGTCTACGTAGCGTACTATACTAGAACCAACAATGATGTTGCTGTCTCCAAAATTGATATTCAAATAAAACAATTTTATGCTTTATTCAGGTATTATATTCCACATAATATTCACATCATTGTAACACCGGTTACACTACCTACCTGGAATCCAATACCACTCACTTACTTACCTGCTATAGGCGACAGGAAAATATGTACTTGAATTGTTAAAGCATCGGCTATTCACGGAAAGATTTTTACGCTTGTTTAGAGAAACTGCAAAATAACCACCCGTAACAATGTCCTCCTATACTGAACCAGCGTACTGAGCAATCAGCATATTGAGAAATGTGGACCACATACGACAAGCAAGGGGCATAGCCTACTACTACCACATGCGTTGCCTGAGGTTTATACTTGGAGTCACTTGGAAAGGCAAAGTGAGATTCGAGTACTCTTGAAAACGCGATGCACGCACCATACTGCCATGCTTAAAGCAGAGACATGTTGATCGCATGTACCCCGAGAGATCACCACGTCAGTTTATGCTGTGCCTGATAGCAAATAGTAAAAGACCTATTAGGCGTTCAAGTCTGACGTTTACGGATACACATGAACAGATTAGCAATTCGCATTGCTTACTGGGAAAAAAGTGCCAAAATGAGTCCCATATGGCGTAGGAAGTAGTTGTAACATGTAAATAGGAAAGGCAAAACATGAAGTATACTTGCTGGAAAAAAACTGTCAGGCTGCAACACATTCTCCTGGTTCGCGTTTCCTGCATGTAGCTCTATTAGAGGAACATCATGCTCCAATAGAGTACCATAGACTTAAATACATACCTCCAAGTATTGGAATAATTATCCACCGTGTCTGCTGGGGCCAATAAGGGTGACGATAACCGTCACCTTTGAAATGTCCCCGGAAATAAAAATAGAGACAATTCCAGGCACTCGTTTGATCAAGTATACCTAGAGTTATCCATGCCAAGTAATTGCAGTATTGTTACTATGTTAAGGATTAATTATGATTAATCTTAAAAAAAAAAAAAGAAAAAACACACGTAATTAGGACGTTGTAGTTGTTTGGAAAGACATTGGACGTGTGCCAGTGGCGTTTTATAGTACATGCTTTGGCATGAGTTTTTAGTTTAATGCTAAGGTCAAGGTCAAACTGGAAGGTTCACATACTTAATGGCATCCAATTCATTAATCTCTTGGACAGTTACTCGGGAAGTTGTCGGTCGAAATCTAGCTAGGTGAGGAATTAAGTATCTTGATTGATGGATTTAATGATAAATGGGTTGCTGTCGGATCTAAATGAGCTGATGAGCCAAAAAACCCGAAGTCGTATGTGGTGACATATTTATATGTGATCGTTGTTATTGTTTTCGAACTGATTTTCAATTCTATGCTCGCAAGGTTAATATTTTTTGAGCGTATGTGTGTAAGTATGTATACTAGTAATAGACAGCGGAAAAGTTTCTTTGATTGAACGCGCTCTCAGGAACTACTGGCCCGAATTGAAAAAAAAAAACATTTTTAGAATAAGAGAATAAGGGTATTTGCTACAACATAATTAAGTGGTTCTTACAATGATATCAATTCTCACATTCTGCATATAGTGTGGGAATAATGGTGTATATATTAGACAGGATAATTGTTTAAATGTATTTCACAATTTATATAACATTTTTGTGTTGAATACTACGAGGAAGAATATACTTGTACCACGACGCTACGGCGAAAGGCACCGAAGTTACGCTGGTGAATCTACGGGGTGATGCCAGTCAATGTAGCTACAGTCTAAACAGCTTGACGTAATTTAATCGTGTCAGGCATTGTTCCATTCTTTTGGATAACGCGAGTGACACCGGGTACATGTGTAATTTAATCGCGTCAGGCATTGTTCCATTCTTTTGGATAACGCGAGTGACACCGGGTACATGTGTAATTTAATCGTGTCAGGCATTGTTCCATTCTTTTGGATAACGCGAGTGACACCGGGTACATGTGTAATTGAATGAAAACTGCTTCGACGTTGCAAATCACGCACATTATCATTAAAAGATTTGTAATACAGTTTAGTAAGTGGTAGTGCCATGTTGTATTGCAGCGTAATTGGGCCGGCACGACTGGCGAGTTGCCGCTCGCTCACTTGATACTGGCGCCAGGAGACGGCTTTGTTGCCGCGTTTCGTGCGGTTTGGGAGTACCCGGTGGTCTACTGGAGGAGAATAGGAAAGGAGGACAACGCATTTGCATAACTGTTATGTAGATGTTTATAGGCATAGGTAGACATCAAAAGGATCTGCTCGTTTATTCCCCTATAAGACATAAAAACCGTTTGGTTCCGAACTCTAAGGTGAATAGAGTAAAGCACGACTGTGTCCAACCGGGCCAGCACCGCGTCGGTGTCGATCTCACTCATATGAGCCCGGCTGTGATGTGACAGAAATACGACCCACCGCCTGCATATATCATCGTGTATCATGTCAGTGCGTCGACATAATCTAGACGGAAGTTAATTAAACGTATGAATGTCACTTTAAGGCTCATTTTAATTATTAAAACTTTTAAACTTTACCTAATATGTTATTCATTTGAAGAATTTCTAACTACTGACATGTACGTATGCAACAATCGGGGGTTCTGTGTATCGACATGTGCTCTCGATCGACAGGAGCGAACAAACAAATGAGAAATTATATCGGTAAACAAAAACTAACGCAAATGCACACAAGAAACCCGATGTTGCTAATGATTTGCACGCGGGTTTCTCAGATTTCTTAGCATTACATAAATATTTCCCTGTTTCTGGGGAACCGCGGCTATTCTCATGTATGTAAGCAGATTACCTTATTTAAAACATAATTTTAGAAACTATGAC
>JAFELO010000262.1:357159-402885 GCA_017140195.1 Eumaeus atala | reverse complement strand
GTGACACCTTCGGTGACGCATTTCGTGCGGCTTGTAAGTTGCCGGCAGCCCATCGTAAAGCACATAAAAGGAAAAAGCTTTTCAGACGCCCGTCTTCTTGGCGCTCAAAAAAAGTCTAAAAAATACATAAGGATTGTGACCAAGGTTTAACATACATTCACAATTTCTTTCCGACCGCTTTTTTTTAGATGTAAACGGACCTCAATGAGACCTAGAAATAATTAATACTTTGAATTCCTGCTTTTTACCGAGAAGAACTATTGAATAATTTAGTAAAAAATAGAATATATACAAAAGATCAATTAGAGCCTTTTCATCACTATGGACGCCCATAGACCATCATGATTGTCATGGAGATGCGCTGCCTTCCTTTCCTCCTACCCCCAGTAGCCCATTGGCAATGGCTGCTCATAAAAGCCACGAAATGCAACATTATAGCTGCCACAGTACGGCGATGTGATGTGAGCGAGAGGTACCTCCCAGGTTGTGCCTCCATTGCTTCAAAGTCATTCGGCTGCAATGCAGCATAGCACCACCTGTTACCATTACCATTACATGCATCTTATTTCTAGATGCAAGTTACTTACTCAGTTTTGGGGAACATACCGTGACCAAACGAGCAGAACGACTTAATTGTAAATTTACTACCAAGGAATTGGGGTACAAATCTGCACTCGAATGTATCCACATTACGTATGGGTAAAAGGGATTAAATAACCTACTATATAATTAAAACTTTGTAAATTTGAGAAGAAGGAGATACAAAGAGATAGAGATAAACAAACAGGAAAGAAGAAACACCAAAGAGAAACCCATACAACACGCAAACTTGTAAACATGAACAAACATATTCTACGTTACATGACTAACCGTTAATTGTATACCGTAAGTGCATTTATGTTGTATACAAATCGCTATTGGATTGTGATTAGTTGTAATCATATATGCCGTTCTATCAGTATAATTAATGATAATTAAAAAGAGTTTCTAGACTCTATCGTCGTAAAATAGAGTTATAATTACATAGTTTGTGTAAAGGACTTCACCACAGTACTGACTTAGATTACAATTGATCTTGTTGTAAATTAAAAATCAATATTCTTGCTATTGTTGGGGATATTGCTATTGCTGCATTCCAATATATTAAGACACAACCAATCAATACTCTCGTATCTAGAATCGGCGTCATCATCTCTACGTCTTCTGCTAGTACCGTTACCTGGTGAGCACTCATGCCATAAGCTATGTTGGGCTTCTTTTCGCCACGGCATTAGTTCAGTAAAAAAAAAACTTTTCTACGAATGTGGGTCTCTTTAAGAATATATTGTTTATTTACAACCAGGTAATCAGGAAGCACGATTATATCAAAGTGTACTAGTACATAATACACAAACTAATGTGCATATACAAAGTACTGGCAGTTATTTGGGTAAATAACGTAAATAGATTATGGATTGACGTAATCTACCTGAGCTCCACAAACGGTTACGTGTTTTAGCCTTGGATGATGTCACGATAGTACAAGAGTTCATTTCAAAATTTACCTCGTCTTATATCAAATTTTATGCAACATTGTCCATTTGTATGTTTCGAAGGAATTAACATCATGAGCGAAAGCTCAATTTGTTAAAAACCATCAGCTACTGTAACTTTTTCACTTTTTTATTGTATGTTTTTAACACTAATAAAACATTGGCGGTCGCACTAAATTAACAATATTAGATTGTTAATGTTAGATCTATTCAACCTTATAACAAATATTTACTTTTTGACCTTTCAAAAGGTTTGTTGCAAATCTTATTCCGCCATACACATCTGTAGTAATGCTTTTGTGTCCTGTCTTGTGTCCCTTTTGTGTGTAATATCTATACTCGTAGTAATTGCCTTTAGTAATAACCTTCTTGCTTAGAGCAAGCATGTAGGTGCATATTTGAGTTTACGTTTTACTCGCATTATATCAACTTTTGATGCCTGCCATGAAACATTTGATGCCCAAAATCTATAGGAAACAAGGATTGTCGATTGAAAACCAGTCGGTTTATCACCGAGAGACCTTGTTGCGAGGAAGGGTGCTCACGAGGGACTCGAGTTCCACCAGTCCCGTATAAGGGATTCCACTTCCAAAATTAGAGGCTACATTGAGAGTACTTCTAAACTCTTGACATCTTATTTATCTCAAAACCAAGTTTTAATATTTATGTTTCGGTTTGTTCGCAAAAATTACGACACGTTTTTGTGCCACAATGATGTGTATAGTATTGAGCGAGACCGACGGGTTGTAAATCAAATATTATGACAGACGTTATTCATTACGAGCTCATCTTTTTGAAAACAAAATATTATTCATTGTTAAAAGGTTTGTGTTTATGGATTTATTTAAAACTGGCAGTCGTTTTAATCTTTACAGCCAATTAGAGGATAACAATAAAAAAACTTTTATTTCGATCAACTTTATGTTGTTGACCTCATAAATATAATATATTACTTTACACTTTACGGTGGTAGTATGTGAGCGAGAGGTACCTCCCCGAATGTACCGGCCCAATTTCGGTGCATAGGAGAATGTAGTGTTATGCACTACGTATGTCACAACCTCCTCCTATGCAGCATGGCACTACCTCTTCCTTAGTTTATTACTGCGTCGTTAGTTTAGGGGCAAGTTTGATCAATCACAGAGCGAGAAGTTCAGGACTCGATTCTAAGGTCGGGCCGAAGTACAATGCTAGAAAAATATTAGTCCAGTTGAGGGATTCCTTGATCTGTTTTTAGATAGTACCTGAAGTCGCCAAGACGGTCTTCCAGGTGGATAGTTCCGAAATAAGATAATGTGACTGCGCATACAATTATACACTATAAAATATTCTGAGTCAGCGGTTAATCTTTATAGAGATAGACAAGCAGATTAATAACAAATTGTACCTACAAGTACTAAGAGATTACCAAACACAAACATTATCGGTTCCATGATTATAGTAAAGAATTTCACAGTAGATACGCCGGTTTCTCCGTCGAAGGTACTAACAAAGATCCGATGCGACAAGTGAGCCTTTCGTTCCGCGTCGTCGGTGAATTGGAAGAATGCCTTCGCAGGTTTTTGTTGCTTTATGTCATACCTTCGATATAGAAATTCTCACAGTGCAAATACTAAGTATTCTATTTCACGTAAATGCTTTAGGAATTCCATACACGTACGCAGTCAAGTGTAGTATTTTATTTCATTAGTTCACTATTTCATTAGCGGATTGAAGAGTGGCGTTTGTGTGATAAAATACATAATGTGTTTCTCCATGTTAAATGTATTTTCATTCTCTTTTAAATATTTTTTCCCTTTTAATGTGTCGGGCAAATAATCTTTGATTGCCCTACTCGCGCTTGACCTTTCTGAATGCAATAAATCAAGCTCAATTGAAAAAAATGTGACAAATGCGTTGAGCGCACACGAAACGAAATTCCCCTTTATTAATGGAGACTAACGTAAGCTTAACTTAAAAAATTGTTAACCTTTTATTTGTGTTGCTGAAACAAACGCTGCCGTGACGTCTGATCATCATCGGTCATGTTTATTTTGAGAGCATTACCCGAATATTAAATACAGTGGACCAATAATATATTGGCTTCAACACGTGTTTGAAACATTAGCGTTACATAATGTTACAAATGTCGACGTGACACTTCGGTGAATTTAAATCCATTCTCGGTATTCATTTAATAATACGTTCGTCTCTGGGTTCTGAATCACTAGATTTTAGAGTCGGAACTCTTAATGGAAAGCTGAAGACATGACTGTAGACATTTACACAACTAGAGTTAATGCGATTTGGGTGCGAATACACTCCTTTTCGCAATTCTACATCTCTCGTCTCGTAATGCATCATCAGTACCTTGTTGCTATCGACATATAACCGAATCATTCAAGAGCCAATCTCCACCTCTAAGAGTAAACCGAAAATAATGTAAATATTGTTTTTATGGCAACATTTAACTGCATTCGATCCTACATACGTTGCACTCATATTAATCTTTGCAATAAAAACAAAGTGGTATAGAAATGATAACGTATTTTTGACGATAAAATAAAAAGCTTTCGGAATGAATCCATGTTGGTTGACGTGGTAATTAATAAACGTCGAGTTAATACTGTAAAGTGGCGAATCGGTGGCGGTAACTTGTATTAATACTCTACTGGAAAGTATGGAAAGCGTTAATAAGCGTCCAACAGCTCAAAGCGTCCACGTAACTGCTATTATACCACTTAACGCAATCCCGCTTAAATATAAGTTGCAATAAAATGACAGTAAAGGATTTTTTCTTTTTAATATATATTATAATAACTAAGCCACCTGGACAAATCAACTGTGATAATATTCGAACTGCGGGCTGGGGTCTGGGTACGATCTGAATTCTGAAATTTTTATCTCTAATTTGCATGTTACGACCTGACTTTTTGTTTGCGTAGGCAAACATCGTGAGGAAGCTTGTATGCTTGATTGGAAAAAATATTGCGCTATTTGCAGGCTAAAAAAATTTGAATGCTAAGTAATGTTAAAAAATTATAAATTTTCAGATATTATTCTTTTTATTATTATATATTGAACTACCACAAAATACCCTGCCTTCGTTGAGGAGGCACATATTCAGTAGCAAAGAATTTTATAAATATAGCAAACAATCCCGTAGTTTCCCCCACGGGAAATTATTATTTAAGGTTAATATTTAATGTGGATTCTGTAACAAATAAAAAAAAAATGTATTCCAAGGGATCCATTTTTTGGTGTGACATTTTTGTGTTATTCCAGATTGTTATTATCATCTGTGTACAATTTCATTCAAATCTTAACCTACTATAAATATATCTCGTTTGAAAATTAACAAAGTAACATGCAAACTTTTGTATTTATTATCGTCGAAAATGTGTAATCACTGATAGTCGCCATAAATGTGCTAAATATATCGCTAAAGAACTTCTATTGTAGACAAGTTGGCAGTAAAGTCGAGATACTCGTATCTTATCTCTTCATATAGTTTTGTTGCAGTAGCCATTATTAGAAGTCATGTTGGATGTGCTGTACCGTGCTAGACTTTCACGCAAACTGAAACGTGCACTTTCTTTTTTTTTTAATAGCAATAGGGGGAAAACGATCATTCGGAGCGTTTTGATGATTACCGACACCCATAGATATTCGCATGATTATCACGCAGATGCGTTACATCTATCCTCCTATAACCCCCCCTCGCCCAATGGACCACCGGCTAATCACAAACCGCACGAAACGTGACAGCGACGCTGTCACTTTACGCGTTATGTGAGCGAGAGGTATTTCCCCGGTCGTGACGACCCAATTTTCCGTTGCATACAAGGATATAGTATCATGCATCATGCATGGCACTACCTCCCCTATGAAGCATGGCACTACCTCTTCCTAAAAATCTTAGGGAATGTAATAATTATATTACTTACTTAACAACTATCACGCCACTCTCTCTCTCTCTCTCTCTCTCTCTCTCTCTCTCTCTAAATATATTTTTAATATATAAAGTTTAATATTATTTAGACACGTATCTGGCAAGTAAGTGTTTGTTCTACGGAAATATCCTGTAAGAAGTAAAAAATTTTTTTTCTAAAAATAATCTATTGGTATTCACCAAGTAATACTGCCTCATTTGTTGGTAATAAATTAATTGTGAGTGATGGATAACTGCAGTAAAAACATGTGTACTAAGTAATCAATTATATTTAATATTATTTTGTCCATTTCTAAATATTTACCCATGCCATTGTCATTCTTCAATATTTACCCATCGAATGTCTAAATTTTACTCAAGGTCGCGCTACGTTCGACTTAAGTACTGCCTGCATATTTCCTGTACGGTTCCTACATAACATATATAAAACTAGCTTCCGAAAATACTTTTATAACAAATTGTGCCCTTGATGCTGTGTAGCTGAATTAGGCCGGCACGCCTGCGAATAATACATATTTACATTGATGTCCAGTTCATTTGAGCAAATGTTTAAATTAAAAATTTCAGCTGAGATGCAGTACTTAACTTTTAATACGTTTATTTTACTTCCTGGTTATTTAACTTAGTAGATAGCCTACGAGCGAGCCATCAAGCTGAGCTGTTTGCTACGACTGAATAAATTATGGTAATGTTTTCACAGATACATACTAATCACCGAACACGTAAAAACATCACAAGTTACTGTTACAATAATATATTTCAAGTTAACAATTTTACTACTGTTATAACGATAACGTCGAGCGTTTAATACGATAAACCTATTTAGGCTTTGCATTAATGTTAACCTTGGTACGTCCTATATTCATACAATTTATTTCTCATAGCTATAAACTGACCCTCATATTTTCACTATACCACTTATAAAATAATAAAACAGCTATATTCCAGATCTTGTTTGCCATTATTAATTACGCTGCTACTGTTTCTTAGCGTCAGTTTGTAAACAATTATCGCCTTTAGATAAAAACGTGACGATACATTCGAATCGGTTGCGATCATATTCGATAATAGAATGATAATGCGATAGTGCAAACACAACGAGCGCTGCTATCTGTGTGTTCACACAAATTCAATATGCAATATGTTACAACATGGATAATGTCATGTCGCGTTTGGGAAATCCAATACTTTTATATTAGAATTATTTAAAAAATCGATTAAAATTGTTTTTATTAAGAGACGCCATGCTGCATTGCAGCGGCCCACTCGCTCACATGATACCGGCGTAAAGTGACATCTTGGGTGTCGCGTTTCATGCGGTTCGAGAGTAGCCGGTGGCCCACTGACAAAGGAAGTAAAAAGGAGGGCAACGCATCGGCATAGTATTTATGCTGATATTCATGGGCGTCGATAGTCATAAAAGGGCTCCGTTTTTTTCGTTTGCCCCCCTATACTATAAAATTATATAATATCTGTAAAAAGCCTTTTTACCATTTACCGTCATAAAACTGTAAAATCCCTCCTTTTCATGTTAAGTTAGGAGTCACGAAAATAATTATCATAATACATTCGAAGTGTACTTACGAAATGCCTTCACGGGATGTCGAAATTTGTGAAAACCTTCAGATGGCCTCTTGAGCACGAAGGGACCTGAAATAAAAAAATATATTAGCTTATCAAGCAATAACCGGTACTACATCAATACTGAATCTTTACTGTTTACACAGAACAAAGCGATTTATATGAAAATTGTAACTTTATCTATAGGATGGGTTCGTTCTCTAAACCAATGTCAACATATTAACAAACCAAAGAAGTGTTCTAAACGAAAATGTTTTTAAATTTGATATATTAGAGACTCCCGAGAAAACGATTTATCCATTCGATGACAGACGATACTTTGATCTTTAGTCATAAACAATTCAATTATTTTCGATTTACACGCGTGAAATCGCGCGATACCGAATAATGAAACGTAGAAATTTTACATCAATACAAAATATGACATATTCGTTCACAGATAATAGATATTGCGTTCACAGAGGCGCCGCCAATTTAATTTAACCTGTATCAATATTCGCTTAAAGTCTTAAGTTAATGGGCCTTGACATATAAAGTGTTTCCCCCTGGAGTGGGCTGTCAAGCCAAATACGAGTATTATTAGGCATCATATGTGACATGAGAGGAATTCATTTATCTAGTCATTGTTTATTCGTCGCAAGAATGTAGACACGCGATCCACCCCAGCTTCTTCCATGAACGGGCTGTGCAACTATGAAGGCTAAAACCTTCCTCGGGATTCGCTCTATATATTAGTGAAAACTACATGAAAATCCGATCAGAAGACTTAGAGAAAATCAATCATATACAGACGGACTGACGGCTTTTGGGGATTTTGTTTTCTAATATGTACCTACTAGTGAAACGCTCCGGCTTCCCCCGTGAATAACGCCGTGAGCCGGATTGCTACCTTAACAATTTTACACTAAAATCTTCCTCGGGGATCTATCCATAGGTTAAAATCACACGAAATTCTGTCCAGTAGATTTTGAAGGATTTGATCGCAGAGATAGCTTTGTGGACTTGTTTTATAATAAGTATAGATTATCTCTGTGCAGCTCACAGATAATATGAGGCATAGGCTAGCGAAACCTATTACACTGGCTCACATAGAGGGCAAACGTGCCACAGGTCGTGCTCCAAGAAGATGTTCCGACGTGATATACTGTCGGGGATTCTCCACACAGCGCCGAATATGACAATAGAGATGAGTATGCGGTCACGATCCTTAGCATTGAGGGAAAGACAAAGAAGTTCGTATAAACATATTTTTATAGCATAGTGGGACAGACGAGCTATCGGAGCCTTTCAACGACTACCGACGCCCATGAACGTCAGCATAATTATGCCGACGCGTTGCTCACCTCTTCACATTAATAGGCCAGGTTGGGCAACCTACTTATGCAATAAAAAAAATGTGTACCGTGACATCAACAGTGCAGGAACAAGCATTAATATTAATCACACAATGGTCTGATTCGCGAGACCACCCGCGACTGTGTAGCTTCTGACAACCAGACGGGACGGAATTTAAATGAATACTTTCTTAGCGTTCCCCGTGCTCCGCTTAGGAATATTTTGTCAATATTAATTAGGTATATCTACGACACACTATGACTGCTGCGTGGTCGCTTTTTATTGTCCTATCCGATAGACAATAATATGTTAGTGGAAGTGTTACTAATTCTTACTTTACTCTTAAGTTTAAATTGTATGTGTGTTTATTACGGTTACACGCCTTAATTGGCTGAACAAATTATATTAAATTTTCATATTTTACAGATAGATTCCAAATATAACTTTTGAATACTTTTAAAGCGACTACGACAAAGTAGTCCAATGTAATAAGGTCGAGGTGACGCTGTCGCCAGCAGGTCTGGGGTCACCTCATTCCCCTGTGGTGGCTGTAGGTTTCTGTGATGTTTTAGTGGGATGTGGTTCTCCCACTAGAGAATTCAGAATGCCCATACTGGTCGATGTGGGTATGGGCATGGGTACCCGCCAGGGTATATTTGGGCATGGTAACGTAAAAAAATGTAATGTTTTTTGATGCCCCCAAAAGGAAATCTAGTATAATTAAAATGTCAATTTTCCTGCTCAATAAGCCCCGAACTACTTTGTCTATTGTTATAAACCTCTAATACACTGGGGGACAAGTAGAGCGACATGTTGCGGAATGCGTTGCTAGGCAACGACGTGAATGACCCTAGAGAGGATATCGCGAAACAAATTACAGACCACACTACAGTCAGGGCCGCTTTCACACGTCACTGTTATGGTGTCAACTAACTATTGCATACTTAACTCTTAACTGCCACATAAACCCATAATATCTGATTCCTTCTGTTCCATCTGGAGCCAGTGAAATTAAAATGTGTCGTTTATTTTCCGTCTCCTAACAGACTAATCAGGACTTTATCAGGAACCTGTGAACTCCTTGATATTCTCAAGGCTCGATGAGTGAATGGTTGAACATAACGTTACAGCATGCAATGCAGAATAAAGCATATGTGTGGCGTGTCATTTGGAGAAAGAAATATTACTAAATGTTTTGAGCCTGGCAAGCTCTTATACGCGGCTACGCGCGCGTTCCGTCCGTATTTTATACGCGGCTACGCGCGCGTTCCGTCCGTGTTTTATACGCGGCTACGCGCGCGTTCCGACCGTATTTTTTTTTATAAAAAATAAAAGTAACCCTTGTCCATGTTCTTTCTAATACTTCTGCAGTCTGTGTGTGCAAAGTTTCATGATACGTCTTTATGTTGCGTACTCTTGGCGTGGAAGAGTAACGAACAAACTTACTTACATTCACATTTATAATATTAGTAAATATAGACATACATGTTTTTGTTCTTGTAATTTTTTTTTGTTGGATGCATAACAAATCAATGGCCATTCGGGCTGGACCATCCCTTAGCCTTTCACAAAATCATCGCATGGTACCAGAAGGAATATGGTAGTAAGACCGACAACACATTTATTCAAAATTAGAAATATGGATAATGCAATTAACGCATTAAACAACGTAATACAAATATACAATTGTCACTTGTAAATAACCACTCTTAGTAATCTAAGATATGAACAGAGATAAGAAAACAAATAATATTTGCTTATCAATGCCATAGGATGTTATTGCGAGCGCATTACAAATTAAAGTGACTCATCATTGCCATCATCAGATTATCGTCCAGTTGCAACAGACCGCTAATAATCAGCCCGATGCTTAATAAAGGTTAAAGCTGACCGACGCAAACGTGGAGGAGATATTAAATGCCGTAAGCTATAATTAGTACAATGAAAAAAAAATCATTGTACTTATGTAAAGAAGCATTTTAAAATTAGTTTTGTTTGTTAATGGAAGTCTGTTTCGTCCCTTTGCCGTCATTCTGTTGGTCTGCAATGACCTCAATACAGAAAATATTTGATCGCATGACGTAACGCTTGCTCTAAGGGGAAACCCGTGCTCATAACTGGGATATGTTAGGCTCGGCTGGCCGTTCCCGGGATATTTAAAAATACTTTTTTAGGTCTCTGGACTGGTAATTCAGAGTAACAACAACAACTATCTTATACCTACCCGCAATCATATAAGGAAATTATATACAAGATTGAATTACAGAGATTTCGCGCTTAGGCATCATCATAGCAACGTATATATTTTAATCATGAGCTGTCTGTGGCTTGCAATTTAAAAAATTGAAGCCGATTGTGTCATGCGTATTGTACGATATCGGTAATATTTCAAATTTCTGAACAAATTTGGGCCCGCTTCTAAGACTTTTGAAGCGACTACTATTTTTTATAGAATAAACGAAAAAACGAGAAGCCCGTGAACATCCACATAATTACTATTCCGATGCGTTGCCCTCCTCCAGCCCCCAATGGGCCACCGGCTACTCGCAAACCGAACGAAACGCGATACTGAAGATGTCACTTCACAGCGGTATTATGTGAACGAGAGAGGCACCTCCCCGGTCGTGCCGGCGCAACTAAGTTGCATAGGAAGGTGTAGTATCATGCACTATGCGTGGCACTACCTCGTCCTATGCGGCAAGACACTAGGTAGTGATGATGATATTAGTAGGAGGGAGGAGGTCCTCCCTCCTACTAATATCATTTGCAGTTGTATAGCTTTATATATAGCTCGAGTTGTTTTATAATTGAGCTATCTGATTCCCTAAAATGAAGACGTTCTTTTCTGTCTACTGATGAAATATTTAAGTGAATAAAGCTTAGTGATAGCATAATCGACTTTATTTCTAACACAAGACGGTACATCATATATTTTTAACTTATGTGGCATCCGACTTTGTCAATGTCAGCCTGCGGCGAAGAACCTTCAAACCTGATAAGATTAAGTAAATAACGAACTATGTGTAGATAGTAAAATTGATGTGGCATTTTTACAAGAAGAAAGTCAAGTATATGTATTATATGTATTTCTATAATTAAAATATTAAGTATATGAAATTTCATAAATTTATAAAAAATATTAAATATATTACCGTTGTCTTGTACCTGTAACACGCTACCTAACAAATGGCTAGGCTCCCGCCCGCTGTCATGATACTCTCCATGAGCCAAACGTTCATGTCAGCGCTGAGGCCATTTTAGCTACCGCGCGCGAGCTGCCCCAGACGTCAGAGTCAGCGGAGGAAATACCTCTTGGTCCCATTGGCCATGATAATTATAGTTAAATTAGCTGTTACAAACACTCTCATATCGAGATGCATCTCTTCCATCTACGGTAGAGAGGGGGGGGGTCGCTGGTGGGCATCTGGGTTAATAGAGAAGGAAGATGTCAAACATTATCTTTGTCTATCTAATCTCGCATACCCATTGCGCGGTAATGAATGAAAAGAGAGCTACAGAAATTGTACTACATTTGCTGTCCCTTTCGACTTAGACGGCCGCGTTTTTAGCTGGCTTCTCTGCTCTACCTGTATTATCTTTATGTTACAGGAGCACATAAATGTCAACCTAAAAATGCTGCTAACTAAAAATAGTCTTGCAATGATACCGCTGCTAATATATTACACTCCCTAGCACATAGCACATAGCTTCCCAAATTACTAAGACATGTGGATGTCCTAGAAAGTTCGTGGGCACAGGCCCAATACGTATGTAGATCTAGAGATTATACTAATTATATTATTAGAATATGAACTATTATATTATCAGGCTTGCTACCTATGATATGGGCCTCAGTACCTTGGCTAATCGTGGGTGTTCTACTATATCTACTTACGAGTTGTAGATGTACAAACACACCTCGGCCTGTCTCTTCGGGGATAACAGGCGTGAATATATTTTCTACTTTTTTTCAGAACATGAACCCTACCATTACTACTAATATTATAAATGCGAAAGTTCGTATATTATTCTTTCTCGCAAAAAGTACTAAACGGATTTGGACGAAATTCACTACAGGTATAGATTACAATCTGGAATATCATAAAAATACTTAAAATTAATAGGTCCATTGGGACAGATTTTACGTTTGTGAAACCGCGTGACACTGCTAGTACAATATACTAGCAGACCGTCCTGGCTTCGCACGGATGTTACACAAAATAAAAAATTCATTGTTTCACGAATACGCAAAAATTTCGGCCTCGTAAACATCACACGTCACCTACCATTGCAACAAATTCAATTTATGACAGAACAACATCTGCCACGACAGCTACTTGTCAATAGTTTCTGCAGCTAGATAATAATTTGCTTAAGTATTTCTTTTCACACCTTTACATCTGTCTACATCGTTGAAGTTTTCATAATCAGCTATACCGTACTTTAAAATGAACATAGAATATCACAGATAATGTACTATATGTATGAATTCTATATTTTCATTAGAATTCATAGTATATAATATATACTATGAATTCTAATGTTAAAAGAATTCAATTTTGTCCAGTAGTTTCGGAACCTATTCTATGCAAACACACAAACAATCAAATGTTACTTCTTTATAATGTCAGTATAGATAAATTGCGTAATAAATAAAAAGTATATTAGGAAGGACAGTAAGAAGCCTGTACACTTCTGCTATTTTCTTATTAATACATTTTCCGCTATCGGGCGATCATTTATTGCGGGGCCCCAACTTTGTAATATTTCCCACGAGCTTTCCTTACTAATAATACCAATAATTTGTACTAAATGCCTTCGTAGCTGGAGACACAAAAACTAAGGTACAGATGTGCAGTCCAAGCTGTATATTGAATAAGAATTACAAAGTCAAATATCTTAAAATAAATTATACGTAATGATGATTCAGTTGCGAAAAGCGGTAAGTTTCAATATAATTACAGTGTTTATATGTTTAGAGGCGAAGTTTATCGTCGATGATTCCGAGCCAAAAATTCCAATAGCACGTACGCGACTGTCCATGATTCAGTTTCACTTCCTTTTTTAACACAAAACTTTCAGCGACGCTATAACCACGACCACTAAATGCACTCCTGCAATGTGGCATTTTATCGACGTCCAGATAAATAAATATACAAAGGGGTATATTAAAGCAAGCTCGAATTATCTGCGCATTACGTTTTATAAAAAAAGAAATAAGTTTGCAATAAATTTTCGTGTTGTTTGCTGATAATGGATTTATAAGATGATGATGGTCTCAGAAGGGCTTTCGATCGTTATTCATGGTTCGTTAGGTTTTAAGTATACGGATGATGACAGAGTTACAATCCGGTACGTCCCATCCCATTTTGGGGAATTTGGCGTCTCTCTAGACTGGAAGAAAAAATTCTTCGGTGGTCCGACGAACTGTTGAGGCAATTGCAGCAGCAACGCCGTTAGTGTTAGGTCCTTCCCATAAAAAAGATGACAGAGAATAATATTATATCTTTCCTACAAAAGGCCACATAGCTATGGATATCCTTACTGTTTTTACATAATTAATACGCCAGATGTACCTTCTCATTATAAACGTACACAATAATAATTATTATTTAACTAAAATATTTTATTCAGGAGTCGTCGGTCGCCTTGGGGTCCATTGAAGCCTCTGTCCAGCAGTGGACCGATAAGGACTGATAATGGTGATGAGGATGGTTATGAATGAAAATGGTTAGAAAATGTCTCAGGAATTATATAGTAAAAGGTAGGTAGTGCCACTTGTGAGTAGCCATTGGCCCACCGGGAGGAATGGGGCGAAGTAAGCGCACGCATCTGCACATGTGGATGTTAATGGGCGTAACCACCACATGGGTCCGATTGCTATGTTATTATAAAAACTTACATTAAGAACAGATACAGTGAAAACACAGCGAGTAGAGAATCCATTTTATGATGTTGTTTAAGAATAATATAAATTTAGCAATGGCGTTATTCGTCATCATCATTATCAGCCCTCATCGGTCCACTGCTGGACATAGGCCTCTTTCAATGAACGCCAAGACGACCGATCGCCTGCTAATCCCACCTGGTGAATGGCGTTATTATTAAACGATAAATGTAACGAAAAACACAAGGTATTTATCGAATAAAAATAACAGGAAAGTGCTACGTGTTTTATAGGTGTGTAACAGTAAACCTCATGACTCGTCAAATGTCTATCAGTGCTCCTATTAGCATGGGATCCGATGGTCTGGAGCGGGCTCAAGTTAGGCATCTCGTATTACCGTTAGCGGCGTGGTGGCGCCGGCTCCGTACTAGTTTATGTATATTCTCATATTCCACAATACCAGTGACATTTGATGTGGCTCACCTGGATATTCGAATACACTGTTTACGATTGAAACACTTTTCTCCGATTTCTTACACAACATTGTCATATCCATAATTGTACAACAGTATTTATTGTTTTGATTTGAATAAAAAAAATTAAATATTTCAATCATACCAACAAATGTCATCATGCTGTATGAATGTAGGTATTCATTATTACATACTAATAAACATCAAGACAACGTCGCGAATCGAGATATAAATGGTGTAAAATTGTCAGATATGTACATAACACCACTAACGCTCATCAAAGTGTCACCAAAGATTTGCATTTTTTTCTAAAAATAATAATATGTATAACTATAAAAACAGCATGCTGTATAACCAATATGAACCTGGCGAGTTCTGCTAATATTATTTGGCATAAACAAACTTTTGTTGGAAAGCAATTCGAATTTCACATTCTGAAGTGATCCAAGGAGAACGAAGAGTATATAATCACTATAAGGGATAACATTTCTGCCACGCAAACTAAAGTTTAAATTGTAAGTGTGGGAGGCAATTGTTAGCCTCTGATAAAAGCCGCAGATGACCCGCGGGCTTCGAGAACACGTTAATATGGGATAGGGCGTTACTTTGTTGAGAATAAATAATAAAGCATCGTGTGTTTTAACTATTAACATAAATACGCTCTAAGCAAAAAATATTAACATGTTTTCTTGTCTATATAAAGAAAGTAAAATTATGTTTAAAATATGTAAGGGACCGTCTTTCCGATAAAAAGTGTATGTTATGTAGTCAATAAATATGATGATTGTATTAAATACAACGTTCGTATATATTGGAACATCAGTCGTTTAAATCTTACATTTGTAATACAAGCATTTTCTAATAAATTTACAAGAGAAGGTACTTAGGTATGTTGGGTAGGTTAGTATAGTATGTAGAAATTACTCAGATGGGCATGTAGCCTGATTAATAGAGGATAAATTAAGTACTGATGAAGTTTTTGCTATACCCATCACCAGGGTGACTATTAAATTAACGCCTCCACAGTTATGTAATGGTCTATATTGCCTTCTGTAAGACTTCCTCAGATACTTAGAAAAAATCTCGTTATTGTTATAGCAATAATAATAATAATTATTATTATTATTAATAATAATAATAATAATAATTATTATTATTATTATTATTAATAATAATAATAATAATAATAATAATAATAATATCTGTGGATCTATCACACCACGTTAGCCTATTCCTGTGGTTATTACCGTAGAGACTTGTGATACAAGTATAAAACGGAAAATTATTTAAGATTTTTATTATAGAAATACGTATAATACATATATAAACATCCATGACCTAGGCGGGATTCAAACCCGCGACCTCTGCCGTAACACGCGGACTATCCGCCACTTTGCCAAATCAATCAACTGGTGGTGAATATTGTTGCAATCAACTTATAAGTCTACTTAGCAATCACTTTATCTAATATTTATGAAGACATTTGCTCATTTCTACTTAAATTTCTCTTTAAAGGTTGGTACTTGATCCTTTTTTATGATAACACGGAAGATACGAACGTTATGTTGTTCGGTCGAATGTCGTTTAGCCCCGTGTAACCCAATGACATATCAATGAAACATGATAAGCTATTTTTATAGTTCTTCAAAAAATATATACAAAAGTGCAGGTTATTGTACGCGCACAAACCACGCAAATAATTTCAATAGTCAATAAAACTCACAATATGGCGGATTTATCGTTTACATGTGATAATCGTAAATAGTCCACTTAGTACACCTTTCTTCACGTGGAGACACTGTACGATCAAATGAATATTAACATAAATACTCGATTTTTAACAGAATTACAAACGATTTAGGAACAGGTAGTGCCATGGTGCATGGGAGGGTGTAGTGCCATGCATGGTGCACGCCACACGACTCCTATGCAACGGAGTTGGGCCGGCACGACCGGAGTGGTACCTCTCGCTCACATAATACCACCATAAAGTGACATCTTTCATGTCGCGTTTCGTACGGTTTACGAGTAGCCGGTGGCCCGTTGGAAAGAAGGCAACGCATCGGCATAGTAATTATGTGGATGTTCACGGGCGTCGGTAGTCGTATAGAGGCTCCGACTGCTCATTCGCCCCCCTATTAAAAAAAATAGTATCTCTAATGATGTTTAAATTATTGTTAGTCTTGATTAAATAGGAACTGTGAGGTCTAATATATTTTATTAGATTTACTTAACAAATTAGATTAGAGCAAACGAGCAGTCGTGGCCTTTTGATGTCTACCTACGTTCATATACACCCACATAATTACTATGCTTATGTGTTGTTCTCGTTCTCTCCTCCCCTCCATTGGGCTACCGAAAATTCAATTACCCCTCTCGACACATTTGCCATAACAATTTATTATTGGCAAATGTGTCGAGAGCAATGATGGGATGCCTACTTTAAAATTCTCAAATGAAACGACGATACGAGAAATATAATATTTGCTCATGAATCATTATTTACTCTGCACGGAATGAAAAGCGATTAAGACAAAGACATTAAATCTGTCTCATTGTATGGTCAGGTAAATCCAAGTCTCATGACCGTAATATGACTATATCTCCCGAGAGATTTTTTTTTTTGTCAATCCTACACAGACATAAAAAATACGAAACGTGTCCGTACTCTAATTTTACTTCTCATCAGACTAAGCGGTTGAATTCAAAAGTACATTTAAATGGAGAAATTGTATTTTGTGAGCGGAACGTCTCTCGTAACAGAAACTCGCTAGCGCCGCGTTTGCTTTGTTTTGAAATGAATGTGTATTTAAAATTTATAGGTCGGTAAATATGCGAAGTTTCTACACACTATTTGCGGTATGAGTACATAATCGCTTTAGAGATATTTGCGAATGCGTTACAAACATTCATTTTATATTTGTAACAAATCTTTAAACATATAAATAAAATTCAAGAGAGCTGAAAGATTTCTAAATGTGCTTTCTAAGTGTTATAGTTATCTACACAATATTAAAATACTGTCTGTCTCTATATATCCGGATAAGTATTTGGTACAGTTGGCCCGATTTTATTCACAACAGTCTTTTTTTTTTTTCAAGAATAATAGGAAAAATATCGCATACTAACTAATCAGTCCCAGAAAGAACTACTAACGCCCAGAAAGCGTTTTTTTAAAATTACACATACATTTATGCAAGTCATCGACAGTGTATATATCGTCAATTTCGATCGCGAAAGAAATGTAATGGAATTTTTGTGTTAAGCTCACAAATTGTCATACATACAATGCTCAGAAGTCGGGGTGTCCAGTCAAACAGCGGATTGGTAAAACATGATTATAAAAACAACTGTCACCGATATGTTGTACATATGAAAATCTACACGCATATCAAATTTTGGGCAGAAATCTTAATCCGTATTGCTAAACAGCTTGTATAATTCCTTTTTTTTTAATGCTTTAAAATATCTGTCTACCGCTCACAAAGAGGGTATTTCATGATTAAATTCCTTATTCGATGCCATTTTACGTACTTATATTTATACATTTTCTTTTCTCAACGTTGAGCCATAAAATAAACGGCAAAAGCGTAAATGCGCATACATACGACATTCCCGAACAAATACATTTTCCATTACATATATATGTTACGGTCTGTCAGGATGTTTTAACTTTACAGTTTGTATCTGTATATATCAATTTCTATATGTGTAGACCTGACGTCGATGATGTTAATTTAGCACTGGTACAGTGCGCCGACGTACTGCCGCAACGAGGCGTGCGCGGGGAGGTGTAAGGGGAAGGGGGACTTCACATTCCAGCGAGGTTTACAGATAATGTGGCCGTATAGTAGATGAACCCATTGTTTTCATTCCGATGAAGTAATGCGAGCCGTGTGCACTTGCGGCTAGCTGCGATCGCGGTCCACGCAATCACGTCTCGTATGTCATAAGCGATTTAAATGAAGAAAGATTATGTTCCACCATCTGGTTTTAAATAATATTGCTCGACTAGTGATACATTACATTACTTTGCCGTGCAGTAGAGCAGTAATGGGATTGGTGATCAGCGCAAGCATCGAGAAATGCGACTTCTTTGGATAAAGAGAATGAAGATAATTTCAAAAAAATTAGGCCTATCACTTTAACAATTTTTAATGTCAAGTTTTTTTTTAAAATAATAACTCTGTAATTTTTTTTAATAATGTTATTTAATATAATTAGTAAATTTACAAAGTATATTAAAAGTGTTTTTGTCTTTATAAATATACTAGCGACTCGTCCCGGCTTCGCCCTTTATTAAATTAACTACGAAATACCATAACTTTCCTTGTGACTCGTTAAGTTAATGAAAACCCGTTCCGTAGATTTTGATAAAATCGTTCATATGCATACAGACAGCTTCTGGGGAATTTGTTTTATAATATTCTATATATAGATATATAGATGGCTGGTCACACAATCTGGAGAGGAGCCGCGTTTAGGAAATCGAAGTCTTGGTCGACCGTTCACCAGGTGGGAAGACGATCTCCATGCAGTAGCCGGTCCTGGGTGGAAGCAAGTAGGAGGAGATCGGTCGTCTTGGAATTAGTTGAGAGAGGCTGATAATGATGATGATGATAGGTGTAGATTACACGCGTAATAATAATTATCATACGAGTAATATCTTGTGTAAAAAGCTTCCACTAATTGAGGTATGCGGATCGATTCATGACATAATTGTTGTACATAAATAATAAGTGCTTCAATGAATATGGTACCTTGAACGAGGCGGAATCTGCAGTATCTTGTCGTCCCAATCTAAAAGATACACTCAGGCCAAGTTCACGTTCGCAGTTAGATCGTTTTACGTCTGTAGTGTGCCTATTTCATATTCAACGTAAATAAATATATCTTATCAAAAGAAATTTCAATAACAATACGTGGATTACTCAGGAATTTCCTTATCGGCGTGCACATTTCACGATAACAGATTTATCATTTTTTTAGTGTGAGGCTTTCAAATTACATGATGTACTTAATTGAAATAGTTTTTATCAACCTACAAGACGCAAGATAGGGAGATCGAAATTTTGAAAACAATATCTGGTTTTTGTGAACTGGCAGGTGGTACATCCGATGGTACTTACCATGCCATGCTGCATTGCAGCCGAAATGGGCCGGGATGATCGATGAGATAACTCTCGCTCTCGTAATACCGCAGCACGGTCACAGTTATATTGTCGCGTCTTGTGCGGTTTGAGAGTTTCTGATAGGTCAGGAGGAGGATTGCCGAGTTATGCGAATGTTTGTGGGCGTCAGTTGTTATCATATTGCTCCGACTACTCATTTGCTCCCTTGTAATATAAATATGAGCTGGTTATTAATTGAATATTTGTCACTTATATTTTTTTATAGAATTGGGGGTAAACGAGTAATCGGAGCCTTTATACGACTACAGACGCCCATGAACATCCACATAATTACTATGCTAATGTGCCACCGGCTACTCACAAACCCCACGAAACGCGACACTGCAGCTGTCACTTTACGGCGGTATTTCCCCGGTACCCGAGAGGTATTCCCCCGGTCCTACCGGCCCAATTCCGTAGTGCCATGCGTAGTGCAATGATACTACCTACATCTTCCTATGCAGCATAGCACTACCTCTTCCTGAAATTTATGGACACAATGCACACCCGCCCAAAACGGCGCCTAAGCGGTGCTAATATTAAATGTTACATCAAAATTGAACTCTCTTAAAAAGATAACGATTTTTAACTTTTTCTTTAAAGAAACGATATATAATTACGTTATCTAAATACGTAAAGTCATTAAGTCTAAGTTTCATTTCAACAGATTTTTTTTCGATGAAATTTCAGTTCTTATTTAGTTAACATTCTATTTACATATCTGTCTGTCAGGTTTAACATATGAAGGCATCCTGTAACGTAAAGGTTACTTAAAATCAATTTAGATCTAAAACTATTTCAGAAATATATAAGTTATTTAAATTAATGTTCTTATTATAACGGCTTTAAATTTATTACGGCGTAGTAGATAGAAAGTTTACACTTATAAGGAATGAAGTAGTTCTAAAGTGCATTTTATTTATGTCATTGGACATGTGAAATGGTATTTCTGTCGTCATAATTCATAGCCATAGACTGGTGCGGGTAGGCCCATGATTAACTTCTTCCGTGTACACTGTGCAGGGTCAATAATCAAGGGTCACAGCGTTCCATGTTATAGGAAACTGGGAATATCTTTCGAGTACCGTTACATAAAACTTTCCCCGTCCTACTTACCAATAAATGAAACTAAGGATTTAAAGTGCATTTCAAATAAGGCCGGTGCACAATATCACAAGTTATAATTAGGAAACGAAATAACATGGAAGCTATTTACGTTTATAGGAATTTGTTGTAGTGAAAAATATAATACTTTGTTTTGTCCATGTGATATCATACTATTAACATTCTTTTTTTTTACATTTAATACTGTATGTATTAAATGTTAAAAAAAAGAACATAAATAGGAAAAAAAACATAAGAAAATAATAATGAAAGTAAAAAAGCTGTATCTAAAAATGCATAAAAGGATATTTGAAACTGCTGCTAATTCTATGGAATGGAAAATGCACTAACCATTTCCGATCTGCTTCTCACTCTCTTCACTCACTCTCGAATCACAAGAGCGAAAACCGGACAAGTACGTTTCGGATTCGCACACCTAGGGGTTCCTTAATAACGGACGGTTCATGCATGAACACTACTAACAGTTGACAAACTTCAGTTTGCGGGCATGTTATATAAAATAAACTACAATTATAAGTTTGTGATATTTTGTCCATGTTACAACTATAAGTGATCGACCGGGTAGTATGAGCAAATAAAAAAAAATAGTATTTAACATATTTAGTCTGGCCATAAATACTGTTGCAATTAAAAATAAAAAATATTATATCTGAATTTGGAACCCGTCGATTTTATACCATTGCCCATTGTGTATTCTCATTTTGGCGCCAACATATTGCAAAATATTTTGCGATGTTAAAATGGAGTGGTATGGAGCCAAGTACAATTTTTAAAACTCTCCATACATTTGGTATTAGTCAAATATTTGTGTACCGGGCTATTAATAGGTACAACGAGTCTTCCTCTGCTTGTAACGGAGAAAGATCTGGCAGATAAGGTAGTGTTCGTACGAAGAAGCTGGTTAAAGCAGTAAGGCAAAGAATTCGAAGAAATCCTTTCTGAAAGCAAAAGATTTTATCGCGGGAAATGAAAGTAGCAAATAAAACCATGTCGCGTATTTTAAGAGATGACTTAGGAATTGCAGCCTATAAGAGACTGGTAATTTCTTAACTGATAAATTAAAGATGAGTAGGGTAGTAAAATCAAAAGAACTACTGAAGGAATACGCAAAGGGAAGTCACAAAAAACTTTGTTTTCGGAATTTTTTGCAATTGCGACATTTTAAGAAACAAAATGGCCGTATTAATGCTTAAAGCTCTAAGGAAGGCTTCCCAATTAGTCGACTGAGTTTAACGTGGGCATTATCTAACTTGAGTGATGGATTGGTTGGGTGTTAGCTATGAAAGAGTGACTGGACCATGTATTTGTTAAAAAGGTATCAAAACATCGGCACAATTATGTCAAGATACCACTCCTGAGGGGGTAGTTAAACGCCTTAATAATACCATGTTCAATAATCAAATGTGGTCCCTTACAGCAAGACTCGGCGACGAGTCATAAAGCTCTGTCCACGCAGTCTTGGTTGAAAGCGAACTTCTCGGACTTCATCAGAGCTGAAGACTGGCCGTCGTCTAGTCCCGATCTTAATCCGCTAAATTATGATGTATGCTCAGTTTTAGAGAGAGCTTTCTCTAAGCGCCATGATAATTTGAAGTCCCTAAAACAATCATTAAGATTGGCAGTGAAGAATTTCCTCATGGAAAGATTGCGTACTTCTATTGATAATCGACCTCAACGTTCAGAGGACTGTATGTGCAGCCCATGTAAACCACTTCGATTAAGCTTTTATATTTGTAATTGTTTTACATTTGTGTATTAAGCTAACACACTGTAAAAGTATATGTTATGTACAAATAAAAAATATTTTTTCTCTTGGTTGTAATGTTTATGGCATGACTTAGGTATAATGATATTAATCTTACTATTACTATAAATGCAAAAGTTAACGATATTTGGATGTACTGGGGTGCATTTTACTTAATCGCGCCTAAACTACTGATTTTGGAGAAACTTAGCAAAGTTTTAGTTTATGTAACAAAATTGTTATTGCGGTTTGTCTGTAATCCACTCCGACGAAGACGCGGGTAAAAAGGTAACTTATAATCAAAAAGGTTTGAACTGTTATCTGTGTAATGAATGTGACATTATTTTATGAAGCAAATCAATTTTTTTGAGTTTGAGTGCGAATAGTAGAAACTAGTAGATACACCGACAGTGAATCTTGTCATTATGCAATAAAAGCATTTGATTAATCAATAGAGCGTAATGGGCCCTGTCAGTATCGTGCTAACGATCCACTTCCGCCTGCTTTGGCTCTATTTACTGTATAGCATTTGCACAGCCAGAATGAAGGTTTCGAAGGTATTTTGTACGTATTTTGTATTATGTGGCCAACGAGCAGTCGAGAGTATAACAGGGCTAACGAGGAAACTTTTGATGACTACCGCATAAACATCACTAACAACATAATCGATATGCAGATGTGTTGCTCTCTTTCATTCCAAAACGCCACCGGTAACTAACAAACCGCGACAGCCCTAATGACGGTGTTACGTCAGGTTCTACTTTCTGGAACTTACCTTCTCGGTTGTACCGACTCAATACTGTTGCTATGCAGCATGGTATGGCTCACTTGGTAAGTTAAGATAGTTCTACAAATTCAAGGTAAAAACTCACAATACTGTTCAGTTGGTAAATATTCATAAGCCTAGACATGTAGATCGTACAGGCATAGACATGTTCGTTATCTATTTTCATATAAAAGTACCTATAGGCAGTTCTGTCAGAGTCACTCAAAATTACTGGACGAAATTTAAAAAAAAAACCTTTAATCCATAGGTACTTTTTTATTTTAGTTTTACGAAAAAAACGTAAATGACGATTATAAATGATATCTGTGTTAATTGTGGTTAGAAAGAGCACTTAGGAATTTCCGCTGAAGAAATATTAACATTTCGGTCTTAACAGATCGAGATAGTTATGTTAGGTGCAACATGGAAATTAATGTATTCTTAAAATTAGGAGTTGTGAAAACAAGTCTCCTTTTCCACTTTTTCTATTCTTCCAAAGCCAAGCTACATAATGGAGGCTGCTAAACTGCAGAAAGATATCGTGATCAGAGAAATATGGCAATTATAAAATTATATCGCTATGATTCCAAAAATAAGTGTAAGACATGGTATACACTTTTAAAGTTTTATATTTTATACAAAGAATGTGTGTGGAATGTTTTTTTTTTTAAATTTACAAATATCTATTTAGTTTTAAAAACAAAAAATGTACAGCAAAATTACTGGGAATATTATATAATATCAATTTAAATCTTATAGAAATTAAAAAAATCTTTTTTTTTCTGGCGTGGACTTTGAAGTAGATTCATATAGATTATAGTGACTATATTATAGAGACGCTAAGTAAGCGATAGCGATGTTTACTAAATCTGTCACGTTTATTTTGTATCAGCAAACTTAGTGCCAGTTTCGCAGGTTTACTATTAATATGTTAAATAGCTATTAGGTAGTTAACTCTTAACTAATACATTACTCAAATACTAAAAAATATAAAGTATATTACCTCTATCGAAATTCGCAATTTATTTACAACACTTATGTATCATCCCGAATGGGCTAATCGGGTCTTAAAGTGGGACCTGTGAACATACTATCTCCTGGTCACGATCAGCTGTTTATCAAATACATAGCACATGTGTAGTATATTTCAGTGGCACATAATATATTTGTAAAATGTTCTCAAATTTTTTATTCGTTTAAGAAATAATCCGCAAACATAAAATAAAGCTGTCCCTTGTAGTAAATATTAGCTCCTACTGTTCTCATTAGATTAATAAATATTATGAAGTAGAAAGTGTTTGTGTATGTGTTAAAACATCAATATAAATTAAACTTGCACCTGGACCACGATGTTTTCAATTCCACTTAAAGTCAAATAAAATCCAATTAAAATAGAGCAGAACACTGCAACTTCACTAATGTTGATTTATTGTGTGTTTAGATCGTAGCGTATGCGATATCGTGCGCCTGCGCTTATTGATAACACGAGCGCTCTCTATAGCAGGCAATCAGAGACTGAACGTTTTAAACCGAACCAGTTATTATGCGCCCACTGCCATCAATAACTTTAGTAACACGTGGGCCCCGGTATGCCGTGATATCACATATGAGCATAGCGCTTATCGGTGCATCGCCGGTAAAAGCTCATGAATCATCACAATTAGGTTTCGCGGATGACATCATTATTGCGCCTAGTGTAAACAACATGCAGACAAATCTCTGGAATGTCGGAATTTCTTCGGTTATGACAGTTTAAACAAGATAAAAGTGTTTTCGCTCCGTGTGTACATATTTTTATCGGCAAATTCCCGATGCTATAACCTTTAAAGGCGTTAACACAACTGACCGACGTAGGAAGACATACACACTTCTCGTAGGGGGTAATACTGTATGAGCGTTGCTTTCTCAGTATTAACTAAACTAAAGTAAACTAAACGACTGCTTTATTACCTAGTAGTGCATGTTCAGACGCAGAACATATCTCTGGGGTTCGAGTCCCAGATGGACGGGGACGGACTAAAAAAGTGTTATTAGGATTTTACAATTTCTTACAACAGTCCGAAATAAGGAAGTTGGCTGTGTGACACCTCTGTGTCTCGAAGTGCACTAATCGTTGGTCTTGCGCCTGATTTCACTCCGGTTGTACTCTCTACTAGAAAAACAAATATCTACATCGTCAAAAATTACTTATTAATATATGTGTTATTCAACATATGTAATATATATATATATACACGCATACTGCAACTAGCCAACTGCGCAAGACATATTATGGTGTATTTAGTACAAGCGCACTCCCTGTTCCGTCATTCTCCTATTCCAATGGGACGGTAATCCTACACGACCGACGGCTTAAATGCACTCCGAGGCGCGGTCCAACACCGCCAACTTCGGACTATTGTTAGAAATTGAAAAATCCCTATAAACATTTGGTTCGACTGGGACATGCTAATCACTAGACCACGAGGTGGTCAAAAATTACTTAGCAACTATGTTGTAATGTCAAGTTACTCTTAAGGTACACGATCACTTGTAATGTGCCCGAAGTGGCCATAGGCCTGCGATCTATGACATCATGGGCCTCATTGCCTTGGCTAATCGTGGATGTGCTTAGCATATATACTGGACTTACGAGTTATGGAAGTACTAGCACAGCTCTGCCTACCTCTTCGGGGATAACAGGCGTCAAGGTCTTTTTTTATATATATGTACAGCATAAGCGGGAGTATGCATAAGATGTGTTTTTGGGAACCATTTTTTTTATAGAATTGGGGGCACCGAGCAAACGGAGTCTTTTCACGACTACCGACGCCCATGAACATCCATATCATTACTATACCGATGCGTTGCTTCCCCTTTTCACCGCCCCAATGTCCTACCGCAACTCATAAACGGCACGAAACGCGACACTAAAGATATCACTTTACGGCGGTATTGTGCGGGCCAAAGGTACCTGCCCGGTCATGCCGGCTCTATTACGTTGCGTAGGAGGATGAAGTGTCACATGACCATGTTGCATACGAGGAGTACATACTCCTCGTATGCAACATGGCACTACCTCTTCCTAAAACTAAAGGGAATGTTTTCTAAAAGGTGGTGTCATTTTGCTTTGCAAACGAATCGTATCGGAGATATCTCTCGTTAGTACAATAATACAACATCGCCGTATAGTTCGTTAGAAGCCTTCGCCATAGATTCCTTTCACATTTTTTTATAAACTAGCTGACGCGGCCAACGTTATTTTGCCGAGTAGGGTGAACAGCCCTTATCACTTAGGGGTATGAGAAGTAGATAGTAGACGATTCTCAGACCTACTGAATATGCAAATAAAATTTGTCAAAATATTTATTTTTGTGCCCGGCTGTACGCAATACGATCTACGACTAGGAGAGATTAGTATCTACATTTATCAATATTTGTCTACGAATGACGTCCGTAACCGTACGAGTGCGGAATCACTAGAAAAGCGAGCCGCTGTTGATATTGTTGCGGTTACCTCGCCTCGGCAGATTGTGGCGGGAGTTGCGTAAGATTTCTCAAAATTATGATGCGGATTAAAGCAGTTTTATAATAATATTAAACGATATGTGTATGATGGTTGTATTTTTTATAGGGCAGATAAGCTGCGGCTCAACTGATGATAAGGCCCTTAGACGTCCGCATCACTAACAACAAGTAGCGAACACAATTACAGTTTTACGCAAACTGCGAATCATCATTTTAGGTAAAGTGACAACACGTAGTTTTAACAACATTTTACGCGATGTGCAAATTTGATGGTACGGTCCCACGCAAAATGTTAATACAATACGACACATAAATGATGTCGTTTTATGTCTCTTATGTATTTAAATGCATGTCACAAATATATAGACTATAAAGCCAGCTAAGACGAGTGATGGGTATACCTGCATTCTCTCACTCGTTAATTCTTAAATTCAGGTGCAGGAGGATGCTGTCCATATCCTGCAACTAAATGTAGACATGCGTCACTAGATCAAAAAAATTACATTATTTTTCAGGTTTCTATTTAGGATCTTTTCGAGTTCACCGGTTCCACATATCATATGAGTGCGGATGTTTATCGAAAACTACTTTGGCGAATAATGTCATTCATGATCAATAGCTTTTTCAACACAAAACTCCTATTTATATTATCAAGGCCGCCATAGCTTACAATTTAGTCCGTTCGTTTTAGAATATAACAAAAACCTTATTCTCCGTGTGATACTTTGTAGACTCTACATAATAAGACTCAGAGTGGATCCGCCTAGCTGTTGATGTAACGATTACATATATTATAAAAAGAAAACATTTGTATGTTTGTTTATTAATTCATTTATTTAAGTGTTCACCAGGCACGAAACTAAGGGACGAGTGAGAAAAAATCTTTTATCATAATAGCATTAATTTCACGCATGTATTTTATGAGCGTGAGACTACAATAACAGCGCAAAATTTCAGTAACTATTTTAAAATTTGTACAAATAAAATATAAAGTTATAGATAGATATACGCAAGTCAGGCGATATCACAGTCTGTAATTTTAATAATATCTGGTTATCTATTAAATTATGAGCCTGAAAGTCTTTTAACTGTTAAAGTATTTTAAGGCATAAAGAATTTTGTAGGTGAAGGAAATGTTCTCCCTTATTATTTTCGTCTCGTAACAACGTAGGTACACGAGTCGGCCATTTTGTATTACTCGTTAATCCAAATTGAAATAAAACTTGATGAAGTAGTACTATAAAAGCTAACGTCTTCAACATAAAAGAAATATAGTAGTAACACAAAACATTTTTGCAATGGGAAACTGGAAAGCCACACCATGAACATTTCTACGCATCACATGGATGAACCAGGCTTTGACTTGCTGGCTTACTATCACCGTAATATATCACCGGCTTGTTCACCGACCTCCTCCCCTCTCCCGGATCATGATTGCCAATGACAAACGTTCACGTCGGCGCTGGTCCTTTTGGCTGGGAAAATAATAGTCAAATTTCCTGTTACAAAAACTCTCATGCCCGAACGGGATGCAAGTTTTCGGGAGAGAGTGGGTCGGTCCCTCTTTCGATTTCAAGCATATTCTCGTGGCACGAAGTGTAGCAATCCCTTGAAGTTGTATTGGGCTTCTCATCGCTTCTATAGGATAAGTTTAGGTTCGGAAAAAAATTAGTCTAATTTCAACTATTTACATAGGACATGGAGAGTGCCCTGGCTATACTATCTATATCTATAGTCTATACTAATATTATAGAGACGAAACATGTAATTGTTTGTTTATGTGATGTCAATTTTTTAGTATTAGTCCTACATTATCAGTGATGGATATAGGTTACATAACATTTTATAAAACGTTTTGATTATTATAAAAGCTTCGATAATGTATAAATAGCTGCAAAAATTATCGACAACTAGGTGTTCCGCCTGATGTTGTTCTGTTATAAATTTATTTTTTGTCTTTACATTACGTTAACGTGTAATGTTCACGAAGCCGAAATTAAAATTCATAAATCAATACTTTTTTGCTATGTTTCGTGAAATATCCGTGCCAAGCCGGGACGTACTACTAGTTATATTATAAAGAGGAAACAATTGATTGTTTGTTTATTTTTAATAGGCGCTGAAACTACTGGACGAATTTGAAAAAATATTTTACCATTAGAATCCTATGTTGTCAGTAAGAACATAGGCTTTATAACATTTTCTAAAATGTCAGAGTATGAAAATTTCGACAATGCAACCATAGATGTGAAAAAATATCAAAATGAATCCATAAGTAGCAGCAGTAATTATTGACAAATTGCTATTCCGACGTTATTGTGTCATAAATTCAATGTGTTGTCATGGTAACGTATAACGTTTACGAAATAAAAGTGTATAATTTCACTCATATTTAGTAAAATATCCGCGCGCAGCCGGGGCCGACTGATAGTTGAATATAACTACACTCCAGTCTTTTCTTCTCCCTGTGATTAATAAATATGTTATATACCCACATCATCGCTTGTGTATTGTACCTGTTTTTTATTAATGTTTCACTGGGTTTAGCTAATTTTTATAACGGCTAACATCTCACTCGGTATAAATTGCTTCCATCATTTATCAATTTAGCTGCAGGTTGCACGCTTCTTAGTTCTTGCGCATTCTGTCTTATCAATATGGGTCATACTGTTGCAATGTTTTCTTTCACAAAGAATGTTGATAACTTTAACATCCTCTACAGGTCAAGTTGCTTTAAATATTCCCACAATAGTTCTATAATTGTAAGTGTAACTTGTATATAGACAAACTAATATGATATAGCTGAAAGGTTTCTTAGTTCGTTCGTGTGAATGCGCCAATCTCAGTTCTTACGGATCCGATTCGAATAATTATTTTAGTGTTATACCATTTATCCAGGAAGTATATTATAGCATTTATATAGCATGACCATCAGAAGTAGAGTTACATGAGGAAAATCGCGAGGCGCTACTAGTCTGGAATATACACATTATTGGGATTAGGGAACTATTCAAGGCGTTTGGTCCACATGTGTCTGGATACTTGTGTGTTCTCGAGTGACGGCCCCGCACCGGAAGATGGATAGTAGAAGGTTATAAGGTAGTAAAAGCCGCTGGATGCAAGTGGCTTGTTACCGTGACCTGTGGGTCTTTGTGGGGAAGGCCCATGCCCAGCAGTGGACGTCGTCCGGCTGATAATGATGATAAAAGTATAAAGGTAAGAGCAGACCGGCAGAGTGACGGCTAAGAGTCTGATTTAGCAAATATTCAACTTAAAATGCTTCCCTATGTACTGTAAGCATTTCAAGTAGCATTTGATTTCACCGCCCCTACGTCCGTCAGCGCTGACCCTAATACCGCCAATGTAATACTATCCAACATGACACGATAACTTGCAGCACTAACGGAGGTATCTAAATAAAAATGATATATGATGATGCCTAGGTAATATTATATCATACGTAAGACGCAAATCGCCGCCACAAATAAGATTTGAGAATTTTCCGGCGCCTAAATAAGATGTGAAAAATTTTATAAATAAATAAATCATAGCCATTATTTTGCAACATTGCAGTAGTTGTATTATAGCCCTATTATGCCACCAGAGCTGAAGACTACCCATCAGCCGGTTTGAAGTTACGACTACGAGATTCTGTGAGGTTTTTTTTAATTCGAATAGCTCAACGAGTTTTCGTTGTGTTGGTATCAGAACATCTCCGTATGTTCTGCATTATAATAATATTAGATATGTATTTCTAGTAAGAAGCCACTGTATACCGGTCGTCTGTCTGTACGATATCTTAGGAAAGTGTCAGCTGTACCTACGCGTTTCGTGAGGTGTGCGAGTTTCTGGCGAGCCATTTGAGGGGAATGCTGAATAGGTAAAAATATATGGGCGTGAGTTGTCATCAGGATAATATGAGCGCTCGTTTGTGTCTACTTTTTTGTTCACTTAGTGAAACTTTTTATGAGCAACCATCAGACATGGGCTTAAACATTCCTGCGAGGTGTGCCAGAATCCACCAATACAATGGCGGGTGCTTTCAGGCGCCTTTGTTGAAATGCTCTGACACTTTGGTCTTGCCACGAACCTTGCATAGTAGTGGACTGAATATTGATAAAAACAAGCCGATCAATTTATAAGCAAATATTTACATCCTAAAATATCTACGCTCGAGATTATTAAGTTATGCAAGTAGAAGGAATTCGTTATCGTGTACCATTGAAATATTTCGTTTACAACTTTTCTGAATAATTTTGTATCATAACAAATGTTAATAAAATCAAAGAGTGTGTTTTAAAAACATTGCTACCGTATCAATGACGTAGTAGTCAAGCGAAAGTCATTTTCACATTTTTTTTTGGCCTGCGGGACAATTCGCTTCTGTCAGTCGTGAGTCCTCTAATAAAATTTTGAAGTTATACTTCTTTTGGCGCGTTATGGAAAAATTATGAGAGTAAGTTTTTACGATGGCGGTTGAGTAGCCGGTGGTTTTGGGAGAATAGAGTGAAGGACGAGAACGCATCTGCATAATCATTAAGCGTGCAAATGTTTATGGGCGTCAATAATAACTCTCTGTCTATATTTTCTCTATCGTCTACCGACGCTTATTAACATCCGCATTGTAGCTGCGTCACCCTCTTTTACCCCATCTTCCCAATAGGCCTTCAGCTAGTCGCAAGCCGTACGAAACGTGATAGGACATTCAACCACTTTTAAGGCGGTATCATTTAATACAGCTTAACAGAAGAGCGGCCAAGAGTCAAACGGACACCTCCTTAATTACTCTCCAGTCTCTCCCTACATAATCATGATGAAATCACAGACAATACATATTTACTATAATGCCAAGTCAGCCTAACCTTGTACTACTAATACTACGTGGAACTCAAAACATCTTTGACGTTCATAAACATTTTTGCAGTTATTGCAATGGACTTTGCACCTGCTTATAATAAAGTAGCGTGCACATAAAACTATTGTGAACGGTGCAGTGCATTCTTGTGTAATATGTTACAAGAACGTCGAATTTTATACAAGCATAAACATTTGTAACGGACATGTTGTTACAAGTTGTATGATTATGCTGCATCAGCTTAGGACTTTGAACCGAACGAATAAAACCATATTTGATGAAACATATTTTTGACTTTGGCGAAAGGTTGATTGTGTAACATCACTGATATAACACCTCATTTTTGAAGAACGGTTAAGTCGAATCAAACTCGGATAGTAGCGTATGAGAAGTAGAGGACGTTCTCGCCATAAATACTGACTGATGACCTGGTCAAGGCCGTGGGAATTCCCACCGTCGAGATATCACGGGTCATATAATAAAAGACAGACGGACAGACGGAGTAGTGGTAACATCCCGTTTTTATCGTTTGATTACGGAGCCGTAGGATACGAGCTGCTTGTAATCATATCATGTGGCAATCTTAGGGAGAGGCTCTGTGTCCAACAGTGGACGTCTTCTGTCCGCGGCTGATGATGATAGTGATGTCAACCCCTCTCTATCCTAAAGGAACGTCTGGCAGTGTGGGACACCAATACCTTTAGACACATAACCACATTCCCAATGTAACCCCTCAGGTGCCACCGACCGCTTGTAGTTTAATTTATTTGCAGCGAGACACTTTGATCAGCCCAAATATGACATGGGACTATTTCTTATTATTTTGTATTATTTACAAACCTCGGCAATGTAAAATTATGAAATGACACAGGTTCCCTTGCCAGTCGGGGCCTTGCTCTCGACGCAAAAACTTTTTTTTCCCCCGGAATCCGTTCGTAATAATTTAGCAGTGATGGAAAGGTGCAGAGATTTATGTCGTAGTTGTTTTAAATTAAATTCAGTAGCAGATAGAGCTCAAAGTGGTGTGCACGCATTTTATTTATATTAGCCTGATATGTCCCACTGCTGGGCTCTTTCCACACTTTTTTGTTTAGGAGGTAGATAGGAACAATTCTTCGTGAAAGACTCCAACTTATTACATACACTTCGATGAGCTTGTTTATTCTAACTTCATACATTCGGTCTGCGCCTGGAAAATATTAGTGCATACGAAATAGTAGATTCCAGATAGTTTTATTCAATGACCAATTTCATGTCGAATTCACTGTGTATTTGTGCAACTGCTACCTTTTGAAAAGTCAGTTGTCTCAATTTACAAAGTGATCAAATTGAATAAAGTTAATTTTATCGATGAGTGTTCGGAGCTCACCTTGGCTAATGTCAATAGCAATAGTAATGAGTTCACATTCGCACAAGCGACCGCATACGATTAGATAATATACATAGCGCAGTCGATTTATAGTTGTTATGGTTGTACCGTCATTATGCCCGCTTTGCGGAATGATAACATCAAAGGCGGTCGTTAGTGTGATAAATGACGATTGTCTTGTCCTCTGGCGACAATATATGCCATCGGAACGTGCGATATTATTTCTCGCTTGCAGTCATTAAGAGTTACTGTGATGACGGTATCGATATTTGAATTGAATGCTTCCAGCGCCGCAAAGTTATCTCATAGATCGATCTATTGATAAGAAAACGGCTGATGCAAATTATCACGATTATATTCGTAGCTGATCTGTGTACACCAGTGACTTCACGTTTTAAAATTGCTTTGTAAAAGTTAGTCATCATTACATGAATGCGAATGCCATTAGCCATGGTGAGGGGTTTTGTATGCGTCAATATTTGCGTATTGGATGTAGACTGGAATGTTCAGAACAGAGTCGACGCTACAGATGCGACTGCCCATAAATAGCAATGTGGCAGTTCTACTTAGTTGACACGACAGTGCGTCACTTGGACAGAACTGGAGAATCGTACTTGTGGTGCACTTGACTCCACCGCCTACGAACGACGCCTCCGCATTGGACACTTCGTCATAAAACACAACACTACAAATCCTCGCACTCAATGATTTCGTAAAACGCAATATAATTTTTATGATGCTTTTAAATTTACTAAAGATTCTTTTGCTGGTTACTACGTCATCGTCATCAGCCTTTATCACTCTACTGTTGAATTACAAGGCTTCATGAACGAATGCATACAGATGATACCCAATTGCACGCAATCTAGCGACTATGCTGAAATAGTCATTCAATCTAGTTGCTGATCCACTTCATGTTCTCATACTCTATTTTCACTCTAAACCCTATTACTCCTGAGTATGCGATCCTTAGAGTGATAATACGTTGGTTCTTTTACCTCTTCCCCTTCACCAGCTTTATTTATGATGAATTTTATGCCCGTAAAACTATGTGGCACAGTTATTTAATAATAATAAAATTTATCAATACATAATTAGGTACCTTCTATTAATTCTGACCACACAGACACTTAGCCACATATATTCTATTCCCTTGATAGACTAGGCCCTATTCTTTAGTGCGATCGTAAATTCGACCGGAGGCTATTTTGACACTAGTTGTACAGTACCGGTAAATAAAGTAACATTAACGCTAACTATTAAACTTCTACTAGCCTTATGGAAACACTAGCAGCGCCCCGCGTTTTCACTCACTTAACTTCTACATATATAGCCCAAAACCACCCTCATGAATGTAACTATGTAGCTATTACAATAAATAATTTTGTACATGTACACAATTTTAATTTCAAACCTGACTCGTAAGTAGTAGTTCCAGAGTAGTGTGTTCGGAGGAACAATCTAACACAATACTCTTTGGATTCTTGCAGCTCCCGCAGTTTGACCTGTCTAACGTGGTAAAAAATTCCATCTTATAAACTTCATCCCCTATTCCAACCTCTTAGGGGCTGAATTTCTAAAAATCCTTACTTACATAATGAAAGGAACATCAATGCCAAAATTCAGTAACTGGGGAGTGTAGCATACGTAGATTTTACCCAAGCAATACGCGGTGAAATTAGTATCAATATTTGTTCTAACTCATCATTTCCCCTTACTCTATTTATTACCCATTCTAAGAGAATATGCGCAATTGAAGTTGACGCAATGTTTATCAACATTATCATTATCAGTGTCTGTTATTGAACAGGGACGTGGGTCTCTCGGAAAGGACGTCAAGACAACAAAGCTTTAACGTTCGTTGTTTCACACTATTTATGTTACACTAGTGCGGACGTGGAGGTGCCTCCTGGTCACATGATAACGCTGTAAAGTGACAACTCCTGTATTCCGTTTCGTGTTAGTCGTTCGTCGGTTTATGCGTCCGGTGGCCCATCGGAACGGAGGTGGAAACGCATCGGCTACGTAATTATACGGATGTTTACGGGCATCGGTAGTCATAAAAAGCTCCGACTACTCGTGTGTCCCCCTATAATATGATATATAAGAGATATATAAGAGTTTCCCATAACATTTTGTCGCACACTTACGGGTGGACTATAAAAATCAAATTGAAGATTAATATCAACAATAATATTATAATAATATCTGTCGAATTATCACACCACGTTAGCCTAGCCCTGAGGTAGGTATCGTTAGGACTAGTGTTATAGATAGTAGACAACAGAAATATATTTAATATTTTTTAATAGATTTAAGAAACTTTATATATTTAACATTTTTTTACAGAAGTACATGTAAAAACATCCATGATGAAGGCGGGATTCGTACCCTAATATAAATAATAATTAAGCTTAAAAATGCTGGTCTCCATTAACTGTTATTGCATATAAGTTTACGTTTTCCGTAATGAAATTCTTTTGTTACTTATACATACACATGAATAGGTGACACAAAAGAAAACTTGAAATTTTTCCTTTTCAAAATTTCCAACATTACATACACAGCAAGGCCGTGCTGAACGTGAGTCGCAAAAGTAATGGAATAAAATGCGTGAAAACAGACTGTGGACGATTCCTCAAGATATTACGTTTCGTCTTTCAATTTATGTTCCGTATATTCCGTTCCATAGTTCTTTGACATAACTGGATTCTATCCATAATCGGTCAGATATATATATATATATATAAATATATATCGGCGATATATCGCCGAAAATTTAAAATTATACTTATATGGAACAAAAAATATATATATCGATTAATCGATTTTTTAGGTATCCCTAGAGTGTGTAATAGGAAGGCAGACAGAAAGACATATCGACTTTCATATTTATAATCTTATCATGGATGGGGATATTTTATATTATAGCAACCGAACAGTCTGAACACCAGAGAAACACCTAACATTGTTTTTTGATATTGCTCCTATATACTTTGTCTGGCCATAAGTACTGTCACAATTAAAAATATAAAAAAATATATTTGTATTTGGAATCTCATTGTGGATCAAAGGATTTTTATTGTGTCTTCTCATTTTGGCGCCAATACATTGTACAGTATTTTGCGATATTAAAATGGAGTGGGGTGATAAAGAGATCACAATCGCTGAGATTGTGTTACTCAAAGTAGGTATGGAGCCAAACGCAACTCTCCATACGCCTGATTTTAATGAAATATTTGATTAGATAGGTAAAATGACTTCCTCTGTTTGTGACAGAGAAAGATCTGGCCGCGCACATAGTGTTCATACGAAAAAGGCGGTCAAAGCAGTAAGTTTCGAATTGTTTCGAGGAAATTCTGTCAGAAAGCAAAATTTTTATCTCGGGAATTGAAGATAGCACCTAGAACCATACTGCGTATTTTAAGTAATTTCTTAACTGATAAATAGGGTGGTGAAATCGAAACAATCACTGAAGCGTTACGCAAAAGCCTTCCTGCCCGACTGTCACAGAAAAAATGTTTACAGTTGAGATTTTTTTTACATTGTACAACATTTTAACAAACAAAAAGTCCATATTCAGGATCTGCTGTGAAGGAGTAAAAACATCGGTACAAGTGTATCAAGACACTACTCCTGAGAAGGTAGTTAAGCCCTTTAGTAACACCATGTTCAGCGAGCAAGAATGGTCCTTCCAGCAAGACTTGGGACCAGACCATAACGTTCGATCCATCCAATCTTGGTGAAAGTGAACGTTCCGGACTTGATCAGAGCTGACCTACCCTTCATCTAGTCCCGACCTTAATCCGCTGGATTTACGATCAGTTTTTGACAGTATTGGTAGCTCTAAACGCCGTGATAATTTGGAGTATCTAGAACTATCCATACGATTGGCAGTGAAGAACTTTCCAATGGAAAGAGAGCGTGCTTCTACGAGAGGACTGTACCGCAGCCAATGGAGACCACTTAGAAACATTCTAAACATGTATAAAGCAAAGTAGAGAGGCTGAACAAAAAATATTCTCATAAACTATGGAATACGTACGTACGTACTGCTAGTAACAATTTAAGTACTGGCAACTTTATTCTAGGAAAAAACATTTCGCTAGCTCAGCCTTGGAGTTAAAGGTCTTACGCTAGTGGTGTTAATTTTGGCCTCATTTTTCGGTTATAGAACTTTATTCCTGCGCTAGTTGTTTACTTGTTTAGCATTTTTATATCTTTTTATGTTAGTGCGTGAAAAAAAAAAACCAAGAATTGCGTGAATTGTGCGTGAAGGGAGATATTTGAAATTTGGTACAGTTGCAGATTATGTGAAGAAGATTTGCAGGAAGCAAATTTTTAAATATAAAAAGGATAATAAAATGATACACACTCGTGCAACAAATGTAGTGACCAAGTCAAAAAATTATAACTTATGATATTTAGTTTTTATTTAAAACTAGCAGTCCGTCCCGGGCAATAATTTCATCTAATGAGCTTATTTTCTGCATGTTAAGCCACCAGCGCTAAGTCGCTGAACACAGCTAGAATTACAAAACAATCTAATAGTTTTTGTCTGGAGAAATAAGCTCTCTGAACAAGTTTAGCTTCAAAATTATGAATACAGAATTATTCCGTTAAGCAGTTTTTTATTTATTTCAAATTTCAGCAACATTTCGCGTTGACTTTACTTAATGTTTGTTAGAAGTGAACTTTTATAGTTAGGTGTAAAAATACCTAAGTTTATATGATTTGCTGGTAAAAACTGGCCGAGTCGAATTAGATTGAATAAAATATTTCTTGTAACTCATCTCCGCTCAGAGTTGTACTGTGTATAAGCAGATGGGTTCCGTAAAGGGATAAGCCGAGCAATTATAGACACAGTCAGCTGTGTGCGATAGATAAAAATATCGCGTAGAAACCTTGGCTTTTCTCGATTTCTATCCCATCCCGCCCCGGGCGTGTACCGGGCGTTGCAGAACACCATTCCATAAGTTTCAAGAGAGTAAGAGTTAGTGGCATTCGGTATTGCAGCTAGAATTGAGCCGGCACGCCCAGGCAGGTACCTCTCACATGACACCGCCGAAAGTCACAGCCATGCTCTCGCGTTTCGTGCGGTTAGAGTAGCCTGTGTCCTATTAGAGGGATTGCGAAAAGAGGGCTACGCATTCCCATAACAACAATAATAAGGATGTCTATGGGCCTCAAACATCTCCGATCGTTTGCCCCTATACTATAAGAAAATGTAGTACTTAATCCCGAGTTGAACATACTATTTTTTCTGACTGATAACTGCGGTGAAAGTCAGTCATGTAGTCTAGGACACTTGTCCCTTTTGATACAGGAGGATTTTTGGAAGAGGTAGTGCTATGCATGGTGCATGACACTACATCCTCCTATGTAACGGAATGGGGCCGGCACGACCGGGGAAGTACCTCTCGCACACTTGATACCAGCGCAAAGTGACAGCCTCGCTGTCGCGTTTCGTGCGGTTTAAGAGTAGTCGGTAGTCAAAGAGGGGGGGGGGGGGTAGCAGGAGGACAACGCATCTGCTTAACAATCATACGATTGTCCATAGGCGTCGGTAGTCTTCAGGAGGCTCCGATTTCTCGTTTACCTTATGCTATAAAAAGAAAGTACATGTGGGTGAAAAGTGGTATTTCTCCCGCTGTATGGCAACGAAAGATCGATCTTTCGGCGTAGGTGGGAGAAAAATAAATCACCAATGTCGCAGGTATAGTTTGGGGTATTACAGATTGAACTCGTGCCAACACCACCTAACCTTCCGCCGCGAACGGGATCTGAAAGGATTGTTATGTCTGTACTGCATCGGTTACTCATGAAATATCACGTGGCCTGCGTGTGGAGTTTAACCAAAATCTAAATGATTCACGAGGTTATTCATTCATCGCGTTCGTCAACTTTATTCTCATTATATCAGTTAGGATGAATGTTGGGATTCTGAGTTCAAATTAATGATATTAATTTAAAAAAAAAAGTTTTCATTCATTACGCTCCACTTCTATATTAGATCGCTTATAAGTGCTACAAAGATTTCGGTTTAAAAATGGACCTTCTTAAGTTAGCCCTGATGTTGTTATTATACCTTACGGCATTTAGCACAGGGTTAGGCTACCGTCCTCACCATGGTTTATGCCTTGTCGTGTCGGTGGGGCTCGGTAGCCTGGGGTGAACCCAGGCGAAGCCAATCGAACCGAGAGGGATGCTCTTTGCACCCCTTTTATAAGAAGACGGGGCTAAAGGCCGGATGAAGGATAGCTCTTTGTAACCCTCTTACTCTTGTAAGACTTAGAGGGGACAAAAGAGAAACAGCAGCAGGCGCTCTTGCGCACAGGGCAAGGGGCGAGAATTGGAACCTCTGACCATTCCACTGTCTCTAAGTTGGTGGGGTTGTCCTGTAGTGCAGGACAACTCCATCTGTGGAGGTGGAGTCGGCCCCTTAGGGGGCTGACCAGCCGTCGAGGTGCCCTGATGATTTGTTGCTCTGGGGCACCTCATCAAATCGGCACTGATGGCACTCGCGGTTGTCTTTGTGGATATTCGACAATATATGCGGCCGCACGCCCCAGACACCACTGGACCCCACCCAGGGGCAATGAAGGCGCGTAAATGCGTTAACAAAAAAATGGGTTAGGCTACCGTAGCGTGATAAGTTTAGTCCACAGATATGATATTTTCTTTTTTAATAAAAATGTTCGTTATTATTGAACTTACATTAATCACATTATTTATTAAAGATTTTCGTCAAAATGTCAGATTTGATATACTTAATGAATTCCAACAGGAAATTGTTTAAATTTAAATAAATTTATACGTACCTAAAATGTGGAGCTAAACACAATAAACTTCAGTACAGATATTGAAGGGAGGGTTTTGTAATAAAGTTACAAATAGCTTGACTCTTAAATTATCCTATTATTCAAAACAAGCTTTGTAATAACTTTTATTAGTACAATTTACTGAGGAATTTTCCAGTTTTTGACCAAACTGAAAAACGAGCAATTATTTACTTAAAATGTCATTGTAAAATGTTACTTGTGAGAACATGTTGTTTGTAAAAACGTGTTTCATAGGATTGTTGAATCGAGTGACATTTTTGGGTCACACGTTATTATTCAACAAATCGGAATGACATATTCGTGAATAGATAATTCTAAAATTTAATGCTTGTAATGTGTATACGGATCATCAAAAAATTATTATATATTTTAACGATTTCTCATATTATATTACAAATAATCGCTTACGGGATTAATTACTATCATTTATGTGATATAGAAACTAAGAAAAATATGTTACAAAGTTGTATTTTATTGGATACGCGCTTTTTAGCATGCAGTAATTGGGATATGTTACGAGTTATTTCCATAATATTCACAGAAACGCATGTGTGTGTATTTTGCGGAGAATGAAATTTCTTAAAATACAAAAAGTCAATAAAAAACTTGTAAGTTTTTTAGTAAGACACGCATTGCAGGATTTGTAGCCGACCGGCTTGACGGAACCATTACCTATTGCTCACATAAAATTTCCTAAAGGATCGTCGTACTGTCGCGAACCACCGTCAACCATCAACCGAACGTGAAGGAGCGCAACGCATCTGCATTACTATTAACCTTGCAGATAATCATGGGCACAGCTAATCACCGAATTGATCTGATCGCTCGTTTGTTCACCAATGCTATAAAAATGAGCCAGCTAGCTTGTATCTAGTGCTCAAGGAGACTTTAATCAAATATAACAAGATTCTATAAACACCGAACAAAGACATAATACAATATTTATATCTAAACGTAAACAATTAAAGATTATATCCGCCTTACTGTTAAAAGCTAGGATTATGTTAGCAGCGATTATACTAATGGCTAGTGCAGGCATTATTAATAGAAATTACTGGTGTTATTCACTTTGAGGTAATATCTATTAATAGTTCCGTTGATAATTCAATGCGCAATTTGTAAATTATTCGTGGGCGATCAGGTGCTGGACGCAAATTAGTTTGAAGGGTGTTTAGATAGCTAATGGAACGTGTTCTGTGAATGAATCAATTTGTGAATGAGGTATATCTTATAGCAGTCGTAATAAAAGACATGAGCATACGGGGACGGTAATTATCGACGCCCATAAACATCCGTACAAACACAATAAATGCAGAGTGCTTTGTCCACTTTTCCGCAACCGCCCCATTGGACACCCGGACCCTAACAAACATACACTTCCAGCTCGATTGCCCCTCAATGCTATCAGGTTCTTCAATTTTGAAAAACAGTGTTATGTTTAAGTTTAACTACACTGACAAATAGATAAACATCTATATTTGTGATATTTCCTTAGTTTTGAGTAGCCAAGTTGGCAATCTTTCACTTGGCAGTCGAACTAGATCAATAACCGTAGTGTTATGTAAGGCTCTTATTGTATACTGTTGGTGAACAAGATTTTTACAAGTATTATATCACAGACAGTAAACCACACAGTGGTACTATGATATAATAAAAAAATGCCACCTTCTCCATATTTATAACATAGTATTTTATCTCTTCGCGGCTGCGTTAGTTAAGAGTTGGAAGTTAAGAAGAGAAGTCCTTCTGAAAAAGTAGTAAAAATAGGTACTTAAAATTGGACCCAGTTTTCTTTGGAATTATATCTATACTGTTACGTAAATAGAGTAGTCACCATTCGCCCCTGAAGGGTCGCGCCCTTTGACCGCACCAGTTTCTATCGGTATTATGCGGTGTAAATTTGTCCGGAAAATAATAAAACCATACATGGTGAAGCTTACTATGTACATAAGCAACATTTCGGTGGTGGCGGTGAGCCGCTGGATGTAGTGGCTCGTGACCGTGACCTATGGCGCTCTGTGGGGGTGTCGATGGGGGTGGCCTATGTCCAGCAGTGTACGTCGTCTGGCTGATGATGATCATGAACAAATATTTTCACTTTATTGTAGTTTTATTGGTTACATAGGACCATTAAAAACCTGCCATGTCCTGTAGGATGATGTTAAATGTTTTACACTTCACGTTGTAAATTTTGAGCAACCATTTTTGTTTATGAATCATCTTGTGTCTGAGGCGCCAAATATCCGATCAACTTTGTTATAATAAAACTACTTCCAAGTAGTGTCAATATGTTTATTTAAATATTTGCCGATGCGTTGCTCTTCTTCCTCCCCCTCTCGATGAGCCTCCGGCTACTCACAAACCACACGAAAGGCGACACTGAGGATGTCACTTTAAGGCGATATTATGTATGTATGTATATATATACATATATATATTCGTATTAAACATTAATTAATTTACGTGGTTTTTACGAGAGAAAATTATGGAAAAAATATAATTCTTTTGACATTTTGACACATTGACACATTGATAGTAAGGAAAATATACATTATATTTTCCTTAATCTCCCCTCCTGAAGTGAATAATTCAGGAGCTGGTCAACTTCGATATGTGGAAAAAGTTTGACTCTGCCCTATTATGGCCTGTGATTATCTTATAAATTGTGTTTGATATTCTTTCTTCAATTTGATAAGGTCCAATTCTTAATTCGTCATGCTTTTTTCTACTAGGTATATTGTTTCCATTTTCCACAAAGACGGTGTCACCAACTCTGATGTCTATATGTGTTCTACTTTTGTCATATAGAGCTTTGTTATAGTTACGTGACTCAATGGTATTTTCCAATGCTTTTTTTCTACACAATCTCTTGCTGCAAAAAAGCATAGGCAACTATAGAGTTGCCTATGCTTTTTTTGTATTATCTTCATTTATCCTGCATCTGATTTTATTGACTGGTTCTTAATTGAGACTTTCGTTTAATCCATTTGAGAGGGGTGGATTGGCTGCGGTAACAATTATAAGAATTTTTTTCTCATTCAGTAATGTTTTGAATTCTCTAGAATTGATACCAGGATATTGATCAGAAGAGAGTAACGCCGATATCATGTATTTCAGCACAATTTCTAACTAGTTTGATGAAGTCGTTAGCATTTTGGTTACTCGATGTTAAAATATATGCATAACGGGTAAAGTGGTCTGACAACAGGTACATAGACTTGTTAGTTGATCCTGTGCCTCCAAATCCTCCAATAGTGTCAATAGAGCATATCCCGAAAGGTTTTGTGGCTGGGCCCAAATGTAACATCAACCCATATTTATTTCCTTCTCTGGACTGGTTTTATGCATATTATACAACTATCACAATTTTTTTTATGTTTTTCGTCATGTTTTCTGCTGTATACAATGAACTAATTATTCTCAACATTTGTTTCATTCCTATGTGGTCTAGTTTTCTGTGGATATTTTCCATAAGTTCAATACTGAATTTCTCTGATAGTATGATCTTTTCTTTTCCTTTAATTTTTTTGTAATATACATTATTTCTTGATAATAACCTTTCCTTTCTGCAATGTATGTTTTCGTAATTTTCTTGATCTTGAAAATTTATTATCTAGTTTTATTATGTTCTTAATTGGTTTTCATCCGAATCTAAGACTGGATTTCTGTTAATACAATCAGCTTCAACATTGTATTTACTAGGAGAATATTTATTTGGAAATCATACTGTGATAAATACAATGTTAGATCTCCCAGCTTTTCATCTGTTCGCGATTTTATATTCATGTTTTCAAGTGGTTTATGATCTGAAAAACAGTATTTTTTTAATCATTAATATATGTTGCCAATACTTCACATATTCTTTAATTGCCAAGTATTCTAAATATATAGCCTTCTTCCTTTCTTGCACTTAATTCCGTTTCCTTGAGAAGTATGCTACCGGTTTTTTTTTTTTCATTGTTTCCTTGTGGATGTCTTAGAACTACGCCTACGCCAAGTATACTGTGTATATGTAAATAGGTAGGTTTGGATTAAAAATGGTCAGTACTGGTTGGAAACATAATATTTTTTTCATTTCATTGAATGATTCTTGACATTCTATAGTCCATTCAAGGGGTTTAACTTTTCTTAAAAGTCTGTGTAGTGGTTCCAATTTCATAGCTATTTGTGGCAAATACTTATGATAAAAGTTAATTTTTCCCAAAAACTGCGTAATATTTTTTGTGTTTTGGGTGTAGGAAAGTCTTTAGTAGACTTTAGTATTTGATAGATTTAGTCTTTCGGAGGTCTAACTGCATTATTCTGTATAATGTGTCCTAAGTATTTAACTAAGTTAGCTGCAAATGTACACTTTGAAAACTTCAGTTTCAAATCTTCATTTTTGATAGCTTCAAATAGCTGGGTCAGGTTACAGACGTGTTCTGAGAACGATTTTATGTATAAAAATATGTCTTCGATATAACAAGTTGTGAACTCTCCAAGTTTGTGTTCCCGCATGATGTTACACATTATTCTTTGAAAGATGGCTGGGGACGTCTTTAAGTCAAACGGCAGACAAGTCCATTGGTAATAATTCCTGTGTCACGAATGCAGTTTTGTGACTGTCACTTATCCTCAAAGGAATTGACCAAAACGCTGAATTTAGGTCCAATGTGGTGAAAAACTTGCAATGTTGTTTTCATTATGAGGTTCTCAATAAGTGGAAATGGCTGCGATTGTGGTACCACAATTTTATTCAGTTTTCGAAAAACTATGCACAACCTGGATTTTTTATTTTCCTCCCTTTTATATGCTAATGTAACTGGCGCTGCAAAGGGACTGTATGACTCTTCAATTATGTTTTTCTCTAATAAATTTGCTACTTGATCTTCAATTTTCTTTTTGTCTTCAATTGTACACCAATATGGTCTTTTAAAACAATATTTCTTCACTAACAGATCAATGCGTGCTTCATAATCTTTCACAGTCCCAATATCTTATTTGTCCTTTGCAAATACACATGAATTTTTAATTATTAATTCAGCTATTACAGCTTGCTGTTGAAAGACAAGATGATTTATACAAATTTCAAAGTTTTCTTTACTGAAGTCCTCATTGTAGTTTACTAAACTATCATGTATTTCCTTAGAAATATCCATACTTACTTTATTTGTTTCCTAAGAAACTATGTTCCCGAACCAAGTAGTGATACTACTTGGTTCGGGAACTTTCTGAGTGATTCCTAAATTTTCATTTTCAACTAAATAAAACTCTTTTATTATGTCCAAGCCAAATAAAAAGTCATAGTCAAAATTTTCCTTGTCAATCACGAAAACGTTCACTCTCTTTTCACCATTGAAAATCAAATGTTATGATGCCATTCGTCTTTTTAACGCCATTCATTGTTTTAAGATTAGTGGTACTAGAACCACTTAATTCTTCATTGTTAATCTGTAGTATTTGAACCAACATGATTCTTCTGAATGGAAACGAGTACCCTTATTTAGCTTGAGATATGTTGCAATTTTCCTTATTTATCTTAGTATCATCTTTCTTCTTGATAAATTTCTACTTTGTGACCAAATGTTCCATCTTGCCGAGTTTCCTAAATAAATCTTTAATGTGTACA